>CABEEJ010002226.1:81489-104198 GCA_901482245.1 Timema douglasi
ATATATTTCATATTTAAGTTTTTTTATTTTTAATAGTGCTACAATTTTGCAATGATAAGTTATTTAGTATCTCAAATATTTGTGAAGATACGAAAAATTCTGCTTCTGTAAAGTACTCTAAAAGTTATAATCATGGTAAATAAAAAATAGCCAGTTTATTTATAAACTTAATCAACAACTAGATACTAATTTTAATCCAAATAGTTAGAGCCGATTTTGAGAAAATTGATTTTTTCTCTTTTCGCTCTTTACTAAACTAATCTTAATTTTAAGTTTGAACAGAAACACAAACAGACGACATTGCAAAGACCTTTTTTTATGGTTTGTAGGTCATGAGACGTCGACATCCATCAACATTTCAGGTTAAATTTTTTTAACGGTCGCAATACTTGACCTTTTGTGTTCAAAAACTTAAAAAATATAAATATTCACGTATGGCTTGAAAATTATTGGTTTTATAAAAATATGCTACTTATAAAACATTTGCACTATAAATAGATATACATATTTGTAATGATAAGTAATTTTCATTTCGCAAAAAGTTTCGGAGATATGATACAAAATGAGAATTTACGTATCAGCTGGAGCCCTTAAAGTCATTTTGCCGAAATATTGAGAGAAGCCATTTTGTTTGGAATATTTATAAATGTTTATAAATGAAACTTAATAAAAATCCTTATAGCCTATTTCGAGAAAATCGATCTTTTCTCTTTTTGCCTTACAGTAAAGTACCTTTAATTTTAGGGTTAGATATCGAGTTCCATAAACCACTCGGGGAAACACTATGAAAAGCCTAGATACTAAGTTTCAACCCGATCTGTAAAATAGTTTAGGTTCTAGTTGAAGGTACAGATCGACAGACAGACGGAAATTCAAAAACAACATTTTCGGATTCGGGGGATTATGAAACGTCGAAATTCATCAAAATCTCGAGATTGATTTTTTTACTATCACAATACTTTTTCTAGCTGTAAGATAGTGAGAAATAAAAAGTAACAATAATCTCTGTTAGTTTTAGGCTCCTACTAAGGTATTTGCACATTTCAATTCTTTCATTTTGATATTATTCCCCAAACTCAATTCTTCAACACTGGCATGGCAAACTGGGATGCCTATTCTTTATTTTAATCACCAAGTTTCCCTTCGAGATAAATATAATAATTTAGTGCCGAGCTAATGGACATTAGCTCACAAAATCATGTGACTTTTTCACCTATCAAGAGATCGTCTATGTTTCATGAACTACCCTACTGATTGGTCTCCCTTTGACCTAAATTTCTATGTAAGTGTGTTTCGAGGTCATCGCCTATAATCTTAATTTCGTTCAAATGCAGTGATTAAACATATCAAGAAATTGTAAAGTTGGGGCTTCACTCGTTTCGTATTGTCTCTTACTCTCTGATCTCACTGCATATGCGCTCCCCCCCTCCCCCCTTTCTTGATGACCTCTCCGATCTGCGCTGTTGCTGTAAGACGTGATTGGCTGACACCTGTTCTCCCCTTCCTATTTCCTTCTCAATCTGGAAGTTGATTTAATATACCACTCGAGCAGAATAATACACACAACTTGTAATAATTTACGACTGATTGAGTCTCTAACTGTACCTTCTCTTCTGTAGCAGTTAATCTGAGTAGGCCCTGGCCGGGTTGGAGTCCGGTGGAGTCAACGCAGGGTCTACCCGTAGGTAGCATCCCGCCACACCTGGATCACCAACACCATCATAGTCTATCGCTGGTGCACTAGAAGTGAGTCGCCTGCTCTACCAAATGGGGCTACAATAACGCTGCGCTGTCACAGTTAATTTATACGTTTGAGTTGGGTTTCGCACGGACTGTTTTCTAGCCGGACTGGCTAGTTCCCGTCCACGTACGGTTTGTACTGTTGCTCGCCGAGTTGTGTATCATTTGCTATGTAATTCTAAAAGTGTATCGACGAGTAATGTGAAGGTTAATGACCTGTTCAACTTATTTGGGAGTCATGGAGTGCTCATTTATTTCTAAGTCAATCCCCTGGTTAATTGATGTTTATAAGTATTGAACTAATAAATATAATATTACCATAGTTGCCACAAGAGTCAAATAGGGCATGTTAGTTCAATGATCAGATATAGTTTCTTGCTGGCATGTAATACTTGTGTTGTTTATTGTGCTAAGCGGTTTATCCGCATTAGTATTGAGTTATGTTAGAATTATGTTTATACACAGCCATCACTATGGTTATGTGGCTAATTAACGTTAGATTGGTTGCTAGGCCATGTTGTTTGAATAGCCAAGAAGGGAACGTCTTGAGTCACTAGTGGGAAGTGCTGGATGTGTTTTGATGACCTAATTAGGTCTCTCTGCCCTGGCTAAGTATCCTGTATTGTGTTATTATGGGATCCTGTACTTTACTACTTATTATTGGTTCTGACCTCGAGAATCCTTTATATCGGTATCGCAAGTTTATTTGAAGGCCTGTAGACGGCCTCCTTATGTCGTACTCTCGTTGTACTTGGACTTGTTGGGTATACCTTGTAGACAATTTTGTTTATGAGTGTGGCCACTATATCTCTAGGCTGTAGCTATTTTGCCCTAACTGGGGCTAGCTATCCCCGTATAAGAGGGACTAGATTAGCGCCTCCTCATTGTGACTATGATGTCAACTCACTATTAGTCGCCATAGATAGAGCGTTTCATTGCTTAGTTGCTAGATGCCTAAGCAGCTAGACTTCTTAAGAACATGAGTGAACACAAGCTGATGGGTTAATGGTCATGTTCTTTGGGTTACAGACAATAAATCACGTGAACTCTTTCTTGGGGTCAGTTCAAGGGATTTATTTGTATGTTTATAGTTATAGACCTGCCACTGTCCAGTTATTTACAGTTGGCGAGTTGTAGGGAATTTCTTCTCGAGAGCATTTAGGATCTTGAATATTGATCCTAAACAATAATTTTCTTTAGTTAACCCCTATTGTCTCATTTGCCTGTACTCACAAGGCTCATTATACTGGACGTTTTGTTATCAGTTTATTGTGTATTTTTTTATCTACTTGTAATACTACACTCTACAATCACATTATATCTATTACAGGAGATAATGGAAACCAAATGAACGATCCTTAATGTAACATATTGTACTCTGTTATATGTCTCATTAATAAAACTCTGTATTATCTGTATCTCTTCCTTTATGTGTTTGTTACCTTCTCTAAACCTTTACGAAGGGTAATATCTTGTATTTGCTTGAGAGCTACTCAACTACCACATATATAAAAATAATATGTTCAGGTTGCTTGAACACTTGATTAAGGACATTTTACCCACGAAGGCTATACTACGCCCTTCTATTTTATAAAATCCTGTCTAAAATAAGCACTGATGCATAGGGGAAAAAAACGTAGATTTTATATAAGTAGCCACACTAATGCCAAAAATGAAAAGAGCTATGGGTCATGAACCCACATACAAACTCCTCTTTTTAAGATATTAGTACTATTTTATGTATACATATATAATTTTTTCACTTGATTTCTGTGGAGTAACATGTAAAATTTATTATTCACTTTCGTATAACTCAAAATAATTTCCAATTAATCCAAAAACATTGCTTAAACTACACATACTTTTTTAAATCACTTGGCAAAGAATAATCTCAAATTTTAGTCTTGAATAGAGTGCTGATTTTAACTGTTATAAGAACCAAATATCTTATTTGAGAATCTACCTTCAACTGTTTCTTTTATTATTCAATTCAATCATCTTAATATTGTATTAAAATACATTAAAAATAACATTTATAGATGGATTTATTATATTTTGTTTTATTATAAATATATAGTGACAGCCTATTTCATACAAAAGTCGATACAAACATTTTAATTTACTTTCTTCTCATCTAACTACACAGCCAAGTCATAAGAACATTTTCACTTATGGGATTTAGATGAGAAATATGGTATTCATAGTAAATATATATGAGTTGTCACTTATTTTGGAGGTAAAGGTGAATTCATTTAATTTAAAGCCATGTAAGTACACTCGACAGTGATTTGAACCTCAACCTCCCCATTACTAGAAACTCAATTGTGACGAAACTGAAGCTTTTGTTCGCGTACTCTCTAATGGGGGTTATTATATATATGTATATTTCAACCTCAAAATATTATAGTTATTAAAATAGATCGCCATTATATGTTTATCCAAAGGTATATTTTAATATAGTGGCAATATTATTATCTTCAATAAACAACCCCAAAGGTTGACTTGATGTGGTATATGGAGCCCTTCAGCTGGTCAGTGCTGCTTGAACCACCTGTTAAAAATCTCATTTATTGGCCTGGAAAAATTCAGAAAATACTGTGATTTCCCATTGCTTTCCACACTGAATTTATATGAATGAGCACTAAAGGGCCTAAAAATGTTGCCAAAAAAGTTACTTTCACATAACTTTCAGGGTTATTTCACATGTCACAACCGATAAAGGATCAATGGTATTACTTCCCCTACGAAGGAAGTTGTGCTGCGAATTTTATCGCCAAGGAAAATCGGTCGATTTCAGATTGGTTCGAAACAATGAAAATCAGGTTGTTGTTTTTTAATCACGGCGTATAATACCTGTTTAGGTTGAATGAATATATGCTAATTACTCTAATGGGAAAGGGATTAGAATGTAATAATTAAAGGCATTTGCCTGGTAGGAAAATTGAATATTTTTTTTTGGGAAAAACAGTTTCAGTAGACCTGACCGAGATTTGAAGCACGATTTCTCCATAATCAGCATGTGGCATAGAATATAAGATACTAAATAGCTCATGAATGTAACCATTTAAGTCAGAAAACATAACATATTATTTTAATTTTTAACTGTAATAAAAATTATGTTATTTTATTATTAGTAAATTTAAGATAAGTAAAAAAAGCTAATTATTAAAATTCAAGGTAGACTCTTCATTACCACTTAGTTTAAAATTAAATAAACGATTAGGTTTACTTATATTTACACTGGAAGTATAATAAAAATAAACATAGCTTTACTTGTTTTTATTTAAAGTCAAAATTCCCAACGAAACTATCTGATTAGGAAATGAATAAAAATTAACATATACATTCCCAAATTTAAGGGTATTTATTTAATAGTTTAACAACTTAAAATTATATATGTACTATTAAAATAATATATAATATAATACTAATTGTGATATGGTTACGTTACAAATGTTTGACGAACGTCAAATGCAAAACTTACCTATATTAATAAATAATAGGATTCAAACAAAAGAAACAATGTGTATATATTCACCAGTACCATTATTTAAAATAAATATAAGTTATAGTTCCATAAAATTACATATTAATTAGGAGTGGGGAAATTGAAACATAAATGAAATAAATTACACTTTAATATTGTATTCTCAAGACCAAATAGCTATAAATTTTATTTTGTGGTACAACATTGTACAACATAATGGAACTAGTTGTAGATTTTTAAACCACATATGGTTGGGGTATTTTATTAGTAGAGATTACAATAGTATCTAGCGGATATAATTTATAAAAATACTCATACATGTAGAACTTTATCAAGTGACATTAATTAAATTAAAATAAAGCTTGAAAAAGGTTATTCTTAAGTTCATACCTCTTAAAGATCTCGTACTGTTGGCTATTTGCCATCAGAGTGTTTTACCAAATTTATGTTAGATCAAATGTTTTAAGAGGAAGAGTTATGCAAAAAAAATTTATGACAAAAATAAAGATATTTACTAACACAGTTGCCAAAATATGAACATATTTAACACACCATTATTTTCAATCAGATGTGAAATCACCTGTGATTTTTATTTAACATCCATTGTATTATTTTATTTGTCAAAGCACTGAATTATGTTATGTTCTTAAAGGTTTATTAAAATGTCAGTACCAATATGAAATGAAATAAATCCACAAGAACAGACATTGCTTTATTTCTACATGCAGTCATGATAAAGAGGATAATACTATTCTGAATTTAAGAACTCACACATATTTCTTTAAAATAATTTGGATCACTGAATCATGTTTGAGCTATATTCGTTTAAATTAAAGTAAAAATATTTTATACAAAATAAAGTACCCTCGATGGAAAAAAGGTTTTCATTGTGATCTAAGAAAATCTAGTATTCCTTTTTAAACTTTTTTTGGGGGAGGGGGTTTTGCAGGGTACCTTTGTGATAATTGACAATTACCGACTCCCAAACCTTTTTATTGTTTAGAGGACTAATACCAGAGCTAGCAATTTATAGCCATTCTACTCTTGCGGGTCATTTCATTTTGACACTAATTATAGTACATCACGTTTATGACAATACCTTTATGATTTCATAAAAAAAAGTGTAAAAATTCCAAACATATGTGTGATACACGAAACACTTGTCAGTTGAATTACGTATATTTCTCCAAGGATCATATTTCTGTCATATATTTTACTGCCGCTGGGAGAGCGTGGATTTAGAAATGTACATGACGAACTCTACAATAAATACTGCACCTCTATGTTTTTGTTGTTTGGGAAATTTGATTTGTTTGAAACACAAAGGTAGTATTTATTTTATTTCCCCTTGTATATTCATGTCGATGTAGTAAGCAAGTTTATTTTAGGATGTTGAAAATAATATGTTTATAGAAAGCACATCAATATCCCGTGCATATTATATTTGTTGAGTCTTTAAAAAAAACTCAAATGTATCTCTATTTACTATACTCATATAGATATTGAAAGGACTAATGAGTTTAAATATTTAGGAACAATTTTAACTATTAATAATGATATTAGATTGAGAAATAATAAAATAATACAGTTGGGAAATGCATGCGCTTACTCGGCCAGTAAGTTGTTGACTATTCGCCTGATGTTCAGGAATGTAAAATTCAGAGTATACAAACCAAAATTTTACCGGTTGGTCTCAATGGGTGTGAAACAAGGTATCTTAACTTACAGGAAGAAAAATAATTTAGGGTGTTTGAAATCAAGATTCCTAGGATTATATTTTATCCAAAAAGAGATGAGGCTACTGGGGAGGGGAAGAGACTACATACCCTTTATGCATCACAATACATAGTTAGGATGATAAGGTCCCGTAGATTACGGTGGTCGGGACATTCAATGGGAATGGGAGAATATAGAACCTTGTTCAGGGAAAGTCACATTACAAACATTTTCAAGGGCATTAACACACCCCCACAAGACCCATAGCCCAACACCAAATCAGTTTTTAATGTCTTATAATATAGCAGAGATCTCTTTTGACCATAATATAAGGTGCATTTGAAAGGTGTCATTATTGCCTAACAGATAGTATCACTAGCTCAATTTGACGTAAAAATTGGACTACCCACTTTTTCCCTTGTACCCTTAATTGTATTTATAGCAGTTTTATATGTTTAACCATTCTTTTGAAAGCATTGATCAAAGCTTAATGACGGATGAATCTTTCATAAGAACTGTGTTTAGAAAGCCTCTTGGAGGACGCAATTCACGATTAAAAAGATATTTATCTGAAACCCACCGAAAATACTCATTCACGGAGATAATGTGTGGGTCCCGAATGAATAGTAAGATGCGTCCTCTAAGTCCCATTATTAAAACCAATTCTTTCTAGCTAACTTAGAGACCCACTTCGATAGTTGATTGATCTAAGGCATCACTCTCGTAATAGATCAGACTGCCAATGACTGGGAGATTGAAGTTCGATCCCCGATCGAAAATAATAAGAACGGGTTTTCTTAAATAAGTTTCCACTCTCAAATACCATAGTGAATTCGTGTACACCTACTAGATGTTCATTCTAACTCATCCCTGATAACCTATCATAATTAGTGCATATGCCTATAATACGAATCAATAGTAAGATGCGGTGTAAAAAAACTTAGAAAGGGAAATATTCCCACATAACACGTTCGGTGCAAACGAATCGCGGAACAACTAAACCGGGTGCACACGAATTGTGGAACTACTTATTTGAGCTCGGTAATACCCTTACATGAGATGTGGAGTAAAAATTAAATTCATAATGTCTTTTTACAAAATGGGACTTGGAGGTTAGGTTAGTTTAGGCTAGGCTAGGTTTGATTTGGTTTGTTTGAATTAGGTTAGGTTAGTGGTTAGGAGTTGAATGGCATTACAGGTAGTTCCCCAATTCGTGTGGACCGGCTGACAGGTATACTTTATTCCACATTTCGAGTGGGCCCTAAATGAATGTCTGCTGACAAGTAGACCTTGTTCTGCAATACGAGTGGGCCCTAAATGAATGTTTGCCGACAAGTAGATCTTATTACACAATTCGAGTGGGCCCTAAATGAATGTCTGCTGACAAGTAGACCTTGTTCTGCAATACGAGTGGGCCCTAAATGAATGTCTGCTGAGAAGTAGACCTTGTTCCACAATTCGAGTGGGCCCTAAATGAATGTCTGCTGACAAGTAGACCTTATTATGCAATTCTAGTGGGCCCTAAATGAATGTCTGCTGACAAGTAGACCTTGTTATGCAATTCGAGTGGGCCCTAAATGAATGTCTGCTGACAAGTAGACCTTGTTCTGCAATACGAGTGGGCCCTAAATGAATGTCTGCTTGCAAGTAGACCTTATTCCGCAACTCGAGTGCGCCCAGCACGTTACCTGTCTGAGATTAGCATACCAAACTTATCGTTTTTCAAAAACAAAAAATATTAAAACAGTTATTTAGGTCTGCTATTACTCATTAGTCATTACATTTGAATTTATGCAAGATTATTTCGTCATCTAAAATTTGCTATTTATATTTATTTAAACCTGATTTATATGGCTAGCTCTAGAAATGTTCACACTCTTTCTCAATCATCTGTTCTCTTCCAAGTAGTTACTATGTAATATTCCACTTTTTTTTTCTGATTCAGAAGGTTTTTACGTACTTATAATGTTATTATTGGGGTGTTTAGGACATATCTATGGTTCTTGCTCAGTGATGTATGGTCCTAGCCTAGACTTTAATATTATCAGGCTCCATCCATTTAGCATTTACTCCCACGACCTTTGACCTCATGGATATTCACAGAGAAATAGCATATTTATAGCTACAAACTCGTATTTACAATTCTAAACAACACAGTTTACATTTTCACTAAATGCTAAATACGTGTGGGTTAATTTTTGAGGTGGGGTTACTGAAATTGTATATGAAAAAGGGGGGAAGGGTGGCCCTGAAATTTTCCCTCCTGTGTGTATCTATCCATCCCTCCTCCAACAACAAAACCTCCACACATCTGCTAATGAGTGTTGGGGGCTATTAACGCTCCGATGATCCGTGTTGAGGGGGTGGGGGTGTTGCTCTAAGTGAAGGTCCAGGCCTCCCCCCCTTTTAACCCCACGGTAACAGACGTCACTGGGAGGGTTTTCCTGGGCGCGCTTCACTATGCCACCCCTTCCTTCTCCCCTCTAGGCTATATTTGCATTTTATCCTATGGACGGTAAACATGACCTTTTGTTATTGGTGAGGAACATAGAAGTGAAACATGTCACCCAGGGTCTGGGGGGAAGAAGGGGACAAGTGCGACCGGCTCATCCCTTAATAATAAGCACCTGTTATCGCTGTTACTTGTCCGAGAATAAGGGTAGGAGTGATTTTGACTCCAATTAGGATTCGAATCGAAAGATACTTTTGAAAATGGCGCACACACATTTTGTTACAGTCAACATTTTATTTTCGTTCTCAGGTAAAGATCAATTAATGTTAATGCCAAAAAAAAATTATCTTGGGGCTATGACAGATTTTTATTTTTATGTGAACACAAGCCTGAAGAAGGGGATTTTAACATTCTGTCTGTCCCCTTGTCCGTCTGTCTACCTGCTTGTCTGTCCCTGACAGCATCCGAAACTATTTGATGGATTTTGTTCCAACTTTATATTTGGATTTTATAGGGCTGTAGCTAAGGATTTTTTTATACTAAACCTTAAATTTAGGATAGTTTACTGATAAACGAGTTTTTTGCATTCAACATTTCTCGAAATAAATTTAATGATTTTGCTTAAAATGTATATCTGTAGAGTGTTTCACATGAACATAGCAAATAAAGCTGTATACATGTTTTGGAGGGTAAATTAGGCTAAGAATAGTTTACCGATTGCTCACTTCGACGGCCGCGTGGCCTGACGCGCTACTCTCGGTTTAGAGGAGAGATTGAGGTTAGAATCTCAGCTGGGTGTACTAAGGGTGATTTGTCCAAAATAGTTTTTCACTCTCCCTCCACGAAAATACGGATACAATTCCTAAAATTATAACATCCCTAATCCCTAAAACTCTTGGCGTAATTAGTGCATCTAGGTGTATAACCCGAATGGGTAGTAAGGCGTGTTGCTGCTATTAAAAATGTTTAAATAACATCTATATATGATGACAGGTTTATAAAACATGAACTGACGTATGCATACAAAGAAGATCTAGCAACGTTTGTAGCTGTAAAATAAGATTCTTTCTGTGATAATTTGACTGTAGTCTAAATAATCCTACCTAATCACGTGTTACTACTTCAATATATATTTTTTATTGGATGGTCACTACCCATCCAACGCTATTACAATTTTAACTAGGCTTTTCTCATAGCAATAAGAAAGGTATAATTTTTTAGGAAAGTTATCCATTCTTGTGTTGAGGGTTTGTTGGAAACCATTTAGTAAAACCCCCCTCCCCCTCGAAATACACAACTAGGATTCGAACGTGGGTTCCACGTGACTGGAAAACATTATAAAAGGAGCTTGGTGTTTAAGTAGGCCTACACTTGCCTGCCAATTTGGGTCTAGAGGTGTTCAAAGTATATTTTATTCTGTAGTTTTGCTGTGCTATTAACTCAGATTCATTTAGATTAGTTAGAAAATGACACCTGGAGATGGGAATTGAACCTAGGACCTTTGACTTATTGTGTAATTTATACCACTGAGATATCGAAACTAGTCCCATCCGTTCTCAGAATCATTCTTCACTCGTAGTTTAAGGAGTGAGTCTGTGATGGACAGTGATGTCCCAAAGTATGGTTCTTCTCCTGAATATATCAATGATGGGCTATAGGCATATTAAGCCAAAGTTTCCCGGGATCTATTCCCATGTCCAAATGTAATTTTTTTAAATTATTTCTAATTAATTGAATTCAGGTTCCCACGGACAATGCTGTAATTACAATTATTTCATTCCTATGTGTTGATATTCATTCAGATATATTAGCTAGAAAGTGGATAAAATAAACTGGGGTTAATTTACGGCTATTGTGGTTTATATTGTGATAAAGCTGAAATTTCGTAATCCCATTGATCTATTCGCTTAAGATAGCTTTATTTTAAATATTTTAAATCTATTTATCCTTTTTTATTACTATTATTTCTCTCTGTACGTTATACCCTCGATCAGACTATCTGCGTATTGACATTAACGAGGCAGCAATTAATAAGGTACAATGTATAAGAAATGTACCCATGTTTTCATGGAGGGGAGAATAGGATACCGCTAAAAAAAAAATGCCAAGCGCGACTCGAATCCCATCTTCTACATCACTGGCAAACTAGATGAGATGCTGTTGATGTGCTATACTCTGTTCTCACTATTACTCATGATGTATTTATTTAAAAATGTGTTTCGACCTTGAACGAGCTTAGCCAGCACTCATCTGTGATTACACTTAAATACAATTACCCATAATTGCTCCATTTGATTTATCAATACGAGATTCGATCAAGGACCCTCTGTAAGGAATAGTCATTAAAACTTTTATCCATGGCCCTTCCAATGTTTGTACATGTGTCCTTTTATCTCTTAGGTGTGAGATGGGAAATATACACAAGGTTTGCGAGGGGTGAATCGCGAAAGGGTTGATTTCAAAAACCAACAATTTGACATGATGTAGCATTCCATAATATTTGTCAGGGGCCCGTAAAATGACGTAGCATGCGTTGTGCTATGCGGTGCAAATTAACCACTGAAACGTGAAGGGGGTGGAAGGGAGTAAAGAAGGAGGGGGGCATTGATAGTGTTTTCATGTATGGTTAATGTTTAACAATTGCTTGTTAGTGTTAATTATCGCTGTTTCGTTGCGTACAACAGATGTTGTGGGTGTCTCGTTTAAACTTCCTGCCATGTCATTTGTTAGGATGAACTCTTTTTGATAGTTTCAAACTCATGTGAGCCTAGATGAATTTGAAAAAAAATCTTACTCGAAATATATAAATAATTAATTTAATATTGTGTAAAGTCAATTATTATGATTTTAAGGAATTTGAAATCAATTCTTAAAAATGTAAATTTCTTAGTAATTCATACGGAAGTGTAATGATTAGAAATTTTATTATGTTTAATGTTAGATAACATGATTCAATTAAAATCCTTTTAGGCGAAATATTAACTTTAATAATGACAAAGATAACAAATATTACCATTATTATTATTAATATTCTGATTTATTTTTTGCATATTGTATATTTAAAATATTTTTGCTTTACTACTCTTTATTTATTTGTTATTATTGCTATTATTATTATTATTATCATTACTATTTTATATTTTTTGTAACTATTCATCAGTATATATAGTTATTTAACTATTATTGTTTATTTTATTTTCTCGTGTAATTATATGTATGTGTAAGGTAATGGTGTGATTTTCAGTGCTGGACTGTTTTAGGTCTTACGACTGTTGGCCGGCATTATAATAAAGGAAATTGAAAAATTGAAAACTATTATTATCATCATTGGTAGTTATTTTTAATAAATAAGCTGTTTTAGTACAGTTTTTTACGGAAATAATCCATGTATATAAACTATAACGCGATGATTCAATAATTTACAATATTTCTTATATTTAATGAACGTATTTTAGATATTATAAGTGCTTATTTTCAAGAGTAATTAGATTATCTTTAAGCTTATATGTTTCTAAATTGCAAATCCCAAACTTATTGTGCACGTCTGTAATTGTGATTAAATTTTTTTTATTTCTATTGGTGTGAAAACACCACATCCCGAATCTACTGTGCGTGTCTATAAAAGTATTCTTTATGGGTTTCAAAATTACAAATCCTGACTTAAACCAAGTTTACCTATGATATTAATTAATATCTACCTGTTTTAATGGCGAGTTTTGGCATGGCTATGCCCATATGTAAGAAAAATTACATACAAATTGTAGTTCTTGTCCTAATTGTGCGTGCCTATAAGAGCACTAAAAACTCATTTTTTCTATGATTATTAAAATTTTAAATGCTGACTTTTGGGATTATTTTAACCAGAATATCTCGATTCGAACTCTTTTTTTTTTTTAAACTTATTGTTTGGTCATTATGTTCATGATTTACAACCAACTGAGCTAAGGTAGCTTGCTGTTATTTAAAACAGTATATTTATATTATACCCTTTAAAGCAGTTATACCTTATCTTAATAATGCTTATGTCAATCGGACTATATTAGTTGGTTTTATAAAAATGGCTATTAATTTGTTAATACGAAATATAATCTGTCTTTTCCTTTCTTAAATAATTAATCAGATAAGAGTTTTAAATTCCAATAAAAAAATATTGAGAATAAATTCTTCTGTTATGGATGATAATTTCAAAAATACAAAATAACAATAAAAATACTCATGAACTCATAACCCACAAGCTAATTGCCACACAATTAGTTTAAGACAAGATCTTTATAATAAATATGAAATCATATACGTATTGCCCCACATGCTTCACATAGTGAATTATACCTTGTTTTTTCCAATAGCAATATTAGACACTGTTTATGTTAAAATAGATTTAAATCATCAGGCAATAAAATTAGATAGTGTTATACATTGCAATAAATATTAAGTATGTCACACATTTAATATCTAATTTGTTTAGTTGAAAATATCTACGGCTGTTTAGGACATAGGAAATATTTGATAGGTGTGAAGGTGTGAATACATAAATGTTTATTAAAAATTTTCAAATGTTCACCGATGTTATGGTTAGCTTATACCATATTTTATACCTTTAATTATATATTTTTATCAATTTAATACATCAATTTAAAAATATTGGGATTACCATTTCGTTAACAAACATTTTTATTCAAATTCCTTTAGCTAAAATGTCTTTACCAACAAAATGGTTGTCAATATTTTGTTATATAATATAGGCATACTAACCAAAGCACTTGATGCTTTTAAGACTAGATCTATTAAAAAATTTGGACTGGCATTAGTCCAAAATGTATATTATTAATTCTGTTTAGACTATTAATATGACTTTTCAGCACATTCGATGAACATTGGAAAATTATCACAATTGCATAACTTGACAGAAATATAGGGAAGAACAACGACATTTAGCGCCATAATTATCAAAGTCATGACAATAAGACAAAGTGAACAAGAAATATTAAGTTCGATTGATAAGCTTAGTATCAGTAGTAAGAATTGTGAAGCTCGTTCTTTTTTTTAATGGTATTTGCAATTACTTTTGCAAGCAGCTCTAAAATCACAATACAAATCATAATTTAAATCATACCTATAATATAATGCATTTAGCGAATGATTTTTTACATTATTTTTAGACTATTTACACAATACCTACAAGCTTTATTTCCAAAATAAATTGTTCTTAGTAGGTATTTTACATATATATGTATATATATACACTGTACACATTTAAAAATTGATCTAGGTATTTTTCAGGAGATTAGATATCTTTGTCTCTTCAAATCACAAGCGAAACCCTTTCTCTCATCACTTCACACTAATTAAGCGTGATTAAACTAAATATTCCGGATAATTATGTCTTCGTCTACTCTATTGCTCTCTTTATCTGGAACACGTAAACAATAGGCACTGTTTCTCACACTCAAAATCAAATGACTTTCTCATTACGTATATTTTAATTTATGTTATAATCACGTGTCCACAACTCGTAGATAAGAAACTTTCAGAATGTTGTCAACTTCATATTCACAATCAGAAACCTATGTGGTGTGAACACAAATTAGCTTGCTGAAACCCTGCAAAAGGTTAAGGTATGATTTAATTTGGATGTTTTTAGTAAAATGGGGCACCGAAAAGATTTATCAAATTTATGGTAACATTTATTATGTACTATTGCAAATAATTTCTAAAACAGACTTATAGTATATACCTATACCTTTTCCTGGGTAAAAAATATTCATATAACACTATTTTTTAAAGGCACATAATACATATGGCCAGAAATATTTTAACAAAAGTACTTAGAGGAGAAATAAACAATTTAGCAAATAATATAACCGAATGAGTTGTTACATAGTTATATAATTTACCTAAATTCCAATTAAATGAAATTTTTTAATCTTTTTATGAAATAGATCTTCCTTTTTTTTTTAATCGTCTTGCATATCATATCACTATTTTTACTTTACTTTGCACCATCGTGTCGTTGCTTAGCGTCATTCACCCCATGCAGTCTAAAACCAATTATTATTTTACTTTTTAACATATACACTAGCTTTTTTTTATATACATCTGTGTTTCTGAAATTATGTTAATGTTCTGTTTCAATCTATGACTTTAGTCTATTTATTTTTAAATTTATTCTCTTCTTAATAAAAATTCA
Organism: Timema douglasi; assembly: GCA_901482245.1. Lineage (NCBI taxonomy): Eukaryota > Metazoa > Arthropoda > Insecta > Phasmatodea > Timematidae > Timema > Timema douglasi. The sequence goes on from CABEEJ010002226.1 coordinate 97,072, forward strand.
CATTATACACCAAAAAAATATTCTTCACACTAAAATCCATTGTGGACTAAAATTTAAGCATGCATAGAAATTGAACAAAGTAATTAATTATTGAAACACCCAATATATAATTTTAATAAAAATTAAAGTTTTTAGTTTAAAATTTGAATAACATATACTTAAAGAGTGTTACACTAAGTATATACGGTTTCCCATCAAGCAAATATTCTTAAATTTAAAAATAAATATTAAAATAGTAGCCTAGGATTAATTAATTGTATGTTGATATATTATATCATTAATATAAAAGCATTTGCATGCTTATACTTATGTAAACAAAGTGAAAAACTAAGTTATAAATATAAATGAGATCAATAAATATTGTAATTGTAATTTCACAATGATATTTTAGTTGTATAAATTATCTCTCTTATAGCAGGATAGAATGGAACACCAAGTATTTCACAAAACCGTTATGATTCTAAAGTTTGGTTCATGATCGAAAAATTAATAGTTAAAATTTGGGATTGTTTGATGTACTGTACAAGATTAACATTTAGCTAGTTTATAATTTGTTGAGAGCCAATTGAAAGTTAACATTAAAGGCAAGGGCGTAGAAAGCTATTTTATCAAGGGGGTCTTATAGAAAACTTTAATATATTATAAGCAAATCAAAGTTTTTATACGTATATATATATAGGCCTTTAGGGTCCGCATCCTATTTTTAACGTCATTGGTGACTACTATCGCTGACCATAAATTCCGTAAGCAGAATGGAGGAAATTAAGAAAGCGTTAAATAATTTTATTAAAAAAATATAATAAACATAGTTAAATTAAAATCATTAGTACATAATTATTTAAGTTAATTCAAATAAATATTATAATATGAGGACTAAATATAAAAGGCATAACAAATACATTTTATACTAACGAAAATTATCTCTCTATTGGTTGTAGCACTCGCCTGCCAGTTGAATAAATTATGAACATTAATTGTGGTCATAAAAATTGAATAGCTGGTACATCACACACGACCCATACACTATATATTATGAACTGATACGATTCATTAACCTTACCTTGACTAGTTAGTTTATGGCCGTATTTTTTTAGAAGCAAGTAAAATAATCTTGCTACATCCCAGGGTGGACGGGGGCTACATAATATAGGAATGGCGTTTTTCTCCCCACCGTATCGGTTCTATGCTATTTAAATATGATTTAACTAATGGGTTAGAAAAAGAAAAAATAAGAATTTGTAAGATATTTTACCGCATTTTCCTGGAGGAATGGTGTAAGATTTTATTTTTTTGGATAGAACACACTATTTATATCCGGATATAGATTCAAAACCAGACCTCCTAGTTATGGAAAAGCAACCTGATATGAGCCGGACGTTTAGTCCACGTGCCCACCAATGTGTGCGATTCTATTCGTAAGCACTTGTATTAACGTATATGTATAGGTAACTCTTAATTTTTCGATCTCATACTAAGATAAATAGCTAGTAGTCACAATCATTTCGGCTTTTTCCCTTCACGTATTTACACATTTTATTAGTTAATTTATGTCATAGAATATTAAAAGAAAAAAATATAACTATACAGGAGAAGTCCTTCTGAATTACATCAAGATAAATGCTCGACATTTTGTCGAGATGGATAACACGATGATGTAACGCTATCTTTCGGGATAAGTGGTTTAAGTTGAATCCTCGCCGCTAGGGTCGTTGTGCTCGCTGCCCCAAACATGGCGGCCGCTGATCACGTGGTAGTAGATGCCTCGTCCAAGCGGCCATTCCACGTCGCGTGACCACAGCTTACGACTGCACAAACAAAACAAAACAAACATAATTAAAATGGTTGTGTAAAATACGTTTCTAGTCTCAAAAGAAATCAAGTATTTGGTCGCGACTCATGGGTCGCTCATTTAGTAGTTTCTGCAACAATACCAGAAATATCATAGCTCAGTTATTTAAAATGTCATTTCTATAGAATTGGTGATGTTTCAAGCTTGGTACAACCTTTTTAAACTCTAGTTAAAAAGTCGCAAAATAAACTGATATTACTGTGACCTTTTTTCGCACCAAAGTTAATAAGAATGCGTTTTTTTTATGATACAACCATTTACAGAGCCTACTGACTATACCTATGAGAAAATATATAAACAAAAGAGATCTTCAAAATACCGCCCGAACATCTATATTTTTTGTAAGTTTAGATTTTCATATAAGTAAGCCCAATTTTTTCTTGATTATGAATGATGTAAGGGTTACACAATAGTAAAATTTGAATAGGGAGGTCTATTGTTGTGTGCCTGGGCCAGCACTGCTGATATAAAGTTGTGTTTGGTGTTTTCTCAAAGTTTAAAACGTGTTATCTTCTATTAATATAATTGGGTTTCAATTAAATAAAAAAACATACATTTACTAACACCTATTTATTTGTGTAGTACATGCATAAATGCATAAGACAAGACTTTCATTGATAAACATGAAGTTGGTGGTTCAAAACGTATTATATACACTCACACTCACATACACCACTCAAACACACACACAAACCTTTGGAGAATTTTTATAGCTTGAAATAACCATACTATTTATATTAATAGGACAATATATTAATAAAATATGCCAAACAGAAATATGAAATGTACTTTTAATCCAAAAGTAATTTTAAGTTGGGGAAGAGAGAAGAGCATATTAAGTTCCATGAGTGTATTATCATTATAGGGCTATGATTGAAGGGCTAATCTTTTGAATTGTTATTAATAAAATATCTTAGGGAAGAAATTTATTCCAGTGTAAAATTGAAAAGTTTTTTAATCATTCAAATTATATAGATATAAACTAATTAGGAAATAATGTAAATTAAAAGTTGTTTTACTACTTACAAATTCATGTTTAGTTCAAATCTTCCTTTTCTTTAAACATACATCAAGCACTAATCACAAACTAGAAAAATTCCCTAGCTTTAAAGCTATTCATATGTTTTTAATTATTAAATATCGACGTAAAATAAATGTACATGCTGTTTTGGAGGTCACCGTATGACGATAAGCTAAGAATAATTTATGATTACAAAGAAATGAGTAATTAAAACATAAGATTTATTTCACTTTATATTTAATACAAGATATAGCCATATTAACTGTTGAAAATAACAAAACCACTATTTTGATGAAAATAAATTAACTTGTTTTTAACTCAATCATAGAAGATATATATATATATATATATATATCTAATGCATTGATAAAACTAGGGCCTTTGGTTTATTTCAACCTAATGATCCATCCCAGTGACATAGCAGGCTAAATTTTTACAAGTGTAAAACAAACAAAAATCATAACATATTCTGGTTGCATTTTTGGCTTGTTTACTCTAATCAGATTTGAAAAAATGGGCCATCCTAATTACTAATGCCATTTTATAGTATGGAAAACCAATAAAGAATACTATAAAATTGTCTCACGGGGTTGGAGATAACTGGCGCAAAACAGTTCGAAAAACGGTGCCATAAAACATTCTATCACTGTTGAGTATTTCACTATTTTACTCACTTTAGATGGTTTATCAAATAATCATATTTTACGTAATGCTAAATCATATTATATATTACATTATGCATTTTATTTCATATTTAACCATGTAAAATACTTTGGCTATATTTTATTTACACCAAAACCTTTGTGAATTTGAAAGGGTTAATTTTAATATGTATCTTCTATAAAATAATCTGGTTTCATGTAGTTTTTGTTATAATGAATATTTAATTAAAACTGTAAAGGATGGGGTTTGATTCTGACCATCCGTTTCAGTTCTTGTGCTTTCTCTTCTCTCCTGTTAGCCATATAGCGGTGCAGTTCGTAATCGTACCAGATAGTTGTCGTATATTTAATTTTTTTTTGTTAAATATCAATCATTCCCCTATAAAACTGACTGAGAAAAATACCCTATATTTAACTTACAGTCTAGTGCTAGGTTAGTGCTTTAAATATTAGAAAATAAAATACAATTTTATAACGATTATATTGGGCTTCAAAACCATTATTTATCAGTTGTTTTTAGTTGAAGCTACACGTTGAATAATACGGGCGTTAAATAACATGAAGAATGAGCTCAGTATTGCCATCTCTCGGTTTTCTGCTGAACAACAAACTTTCAATCCACGACAGTACCTACCATTACGGAGACTATTTCTTACTAGAAATGTCACTATATGGAATTAGAAGAGAATATTTTAACAGCTTCTCTATTAACTTACATACGGGAAATGAGATCACAATTGGAAGAATTGTGTTTTTTTTCTCCAATAATTGGAACCTTAAATATTATCTAAAATCAAATAAAGTTATAATAATATGTTAAGAATAATCCATTTGCAATGTTGTGATTCTTATATCATTGAAAAATATCCAGGCCATGTGGACTAAAGAAAAATGTTTAAGTATAAAGGATGTACAAAATTGAATCACCACATTATAAGATTTAATAAATTATTTATTTTAGGAACCATCTTAAAATAGTTTGCTATAATTAATAAAACAAAGAAACACATTCTTGTTTTGATTAAGTATGCTGCCACAGTTTATTCATTATTTCAGTAAACCTGCTAGCTACTAAAGTAGGGAATTTATTAAGTTTTATAATTGACTGGATAATTTATTTAAAATCTGTATTTAAAAACCCAAAATTAAAGAAATAGGAAAAAGGGTGAAAATTAGTCTACTTACCTATTAATAACTTTAAAATAGTCAAATTTTAATTGGATAGATCTTATTCTTCCACTATACTATTTCACGTATTCATACGTTTAACTTTGGTTTGATATTATTAAAACTCACAATATAACACTAACAACATAGTAACATGTGTTTGTATATTCCAGAAGGTTCCTCCGGAAAATTGTACTGTCAATAATATATGTAAAAATATGATAAAAACAATATAAGTGCGTACATTTAGTAAAATTTGAGGTGATCAACTAACTGCCAGCATTTCGACTATAAAGTGTTAAAACATTTGTTAGAAATATATTATTTAATGAATATTATTGTATCAAAATTTCAATCTAAAAATTAAATTCTAATAAAATGTATGTTTAAAATTATATATCTATATGTTTGGTATTTATATTCAGTAGCTTTGTGTAATTAATTATATCAGAATGCAATTGCTTTAATGAAACCAATATTGTGAATGTTCTGTGGCACAGTATGACCTACATATGTTATTAATTATGTTGTGGTCGGGAATTCAAACAGAGGGGGCAACGGGGGGGCCTTACGGTACGATTATGATGGACACTATTAAGAGATATATTCAACTCTAGCGGTTAGTTCAGCTGCTGAACGATATTCGACATTATGGCTGTCATAATATCCAGTCCTTGCTATGGTATATCTATTATAATGCGCAATAGTGAGCTTTACTTAGTGGATATATATAGATAGCCCGAGTGCTTAGCACCAGGAATAGATTAAATTTTGGGAACATATGTAACAATGAGATCAAATTACCGTGCTTTTTATTTTCACTACGTCTCACTATTTTTTTTAGCCACCACGTCTTAATAACCGTAGGGTTATACGTTTAAGTACTCATTACGTTAGTAATTTTATGGGGAAGGTTATATTTCAAGGAAGTGTGACCGCATTTTCGTGGAGGTAAAGTAGAAAACCATTAAGAAAAAATACCCCCTCAGTACACCTGATTGAGGTTTGAAGCTCTTTCTACCCGTCATTGGCAGTCTAGTTGACTGCGAACACCGACATAGGTGTTATATAAGACCTATTAATAATGAACTGTAAACCACGAATATTTTGTGTAGATAATTGTAGGTTTCTAGTAGGTTTGTTTCTCAATCGACACCGACAAGTAAAATTTTACTTTTTTTATTTAAAAGTTAAATTACTATAGAATGGATCGATAGGGTAGTATTATTTTAGTATAGAGCCACGCCCTACTACACTAGCGCTATGGCTTCTTTGGTGCTGACTGACAGCTCACAGCTGACTTCTGACAGTCAACATTTAGGAATATACTTAAATTTTGACCGTCAGAAGTGACAACTGCTAAACACATGTTTTTTTAGATAATATGGTTCAGCGTAGGGATACGTAATTTGGTCTGGTAACTTTTCAAAGCTCTTAGCTGTCAGCTGTGAGCTGTCAGTCAGCACCAAAGAAGCCATGGGGCTACTGTACTTGTTCGGGCTATACGCTGCAATACTATCGAATGATTAGATAGTTTCTGTCAATAGGGACCTTCACTAGTTTATACTCCTGACTCTAGCCCATGAGATCACAAACGTCACAGTTTGTAACCCTATTGCCATCATTAAAACGCCACGTTTTTCACCATACTCTATGGTAAATTCATCATGTCTTCCTGAATCAGAATCAGGTAGATCACCTCATTCCATATATTGTACCAAAAGAATGTGGTACATGGAAATATATTAATAGCGGACACTTTCCATGATCAAATAAATAAGTTATCCCTTACTAAGAGATGTCTGTTATTTGAAAATATATATTTAGGATGTTCAGAAACTCATAACCAAAACTGCACATAGAGCTTATTTGAACCAAAATTAATACAGAATCCCTGTACATTTACATCCGGAAAGCTATGCTAATATCATTAAATTGTGTTCAAAGTTTCGGTGTACAGTTCCGGGATAGCAAAGCTGTTTAAGCAAGCGTTTATAACAGGTTGCATAAGAGCTAGGCGTGTAGCACTACACTCCTCGACATCTTAGAACACGGCAGTAGAACACACCACAATTAATGGGAAACAGCACACCAGTCCATATAGAAATGAGAATACGTTCTGAGGGTCATCATAAACTGTTCTAGATCACAGAACGTGCTTGCCAATATTACATGTGCAGTGCCTCGTGCCTAGCTCCTATGCAACTTGCTGTACATGCATGCGCGACAGCTTTGCTATCTTTGCGCTGTACGCCTAGACTTTGAGCCCAATTTGATGGTATTAGCATAGCTTTCCGGATGTAGGTGTATAGGGATTTTGTATTATTCATGGTTCAAACAAGCTATATGTGCAGTTTGGGCTATGAGTTTCCAAACAACCTGTGTGTATATATATATAGGTAATACGGTTTATATATATATATATATA
>CABEEJ010002226.1:104238-119402 GCA_901482245.1 Timema douglasi
ATATATATATATATATATATTATATGATAATATATATATATATTATATGATAATATAGATTAAACTATGTTCAAGTAGTATGGTTTAAATATATATATATATATATATATATATTATATAATAATATAGATTAAACTATGTTCAAGTAGTATGGTTTAAATATATATATATATATATATTATGATAATATAGATTAAACTATGTTCAAGTAGTATGGTTTAAATATATGTATATATATAGGTAACACGGTTTATATATATATATATAGGTAATATGGTATATATATTTTATCATATAATTTATGAATATCAACAAGAACAATCTAATTACTAAACTGTGGAGCATTGTATGCTGGATAATAACTATAACTAATGAATAAAGATTGGTACAGAATGCGCCAATTAATGAGATGGAAACGGGCTTTCTGTACTGTTAAGATATGTGTGCACGAGAGCAGACAATTGTTGGAATCGGAAGGTGTGACCTTGAAATACCATTGCTAATAATAAATATAGGTTATTTTAGAAACGTTCACTAGAAGAGGAAGGCAGGACTGTTCATACTTCCCGCTATTCAATGGATTTACTCACATTCCTACAGTCGAATAGGCTGCTGTTTTAGATTTACGTCCTCTGTTTAGAGATTGTTATGCATAAATATTCGTCTCTAGAAGTGTCAGTATTTGATTTTTAGTAAGTCCACTTTTGGGGAGTTATTTCCCCGTAGAAGCCAGTGTTATTCTGCTCGGGATATCTAAACTGTCCGTTATACAGAATAATCCGCTATTCAAAGGTGTCCTTTAAGGGATATCGATTGATATGTATAGCAACAAATTATAATTAATGTATCATCAATATCGAATATAGGATTAGGATTCATAGCTCGTAAGAAATGAGTCCCCCTACTCTAAAACACAGACATAAATATGATCATCCCAATAGAACTTAACTAGATCTACTTTTATGGAAACCAGCATTATATATATATATATATATATTATTTTAGTATCTAATTTTAAAACTAAATAACGATTGTAGCCAATAGTTATTGATCCAATGAGAGTATAAATATCGTGATATAGTATGTAGGAGTTCATTTGCAGAGGATGTGTGACATTCCTGGATCAACCAGTCTTCAATGTATACGTGGAAATCTGTGCTTGTATTAAATTGTATTGTGAAAGCTTCGTTTAATCCAGATGTAAGTAGCGTAACATTAACAACGTTGTCTACTTGGAGATTTTGAAGTTATTTTGCGAAGCGATTTGCATCTTAACTGTAAACATCTAATCATTCTAAGCACTGTCACACTTATACGTCTATGTATGATACAAAAGAGAGGGGAGCAAATGAGCAATTCACTCTGTGAGACCTCTTGTTTATCTCTGATAACATTTCCCTTTTTTCTGTGACATATTTACACATTCACTATATTAAATGCTCCTTAAAATCATCAACTTGCTTTTTAGATTAAGTGTTTCTTGTTTTCTGTTCTAGATCTACATAAGTTTCTGCGAATTTTTTTAATCTACATCCTGGTAAGAAGATTCCTACAGGTTATTTCCGTGAATAACTCATATCGCCTAAGTTGTAGATGAACATTAAAAAAAACTACTTCAAGATAAAAAATAATAGTTTTGTGACACTTGCGGACTATTTTTTTGACTATTCAAGAATTTATGTTTTCTTTCGAAGTTATATCATTAAAACTTGCTGAATAAAACGTAATTTCTTGACATGGGATGACGTCACAGGTAGGCAGCATTCTTAAAATAAGCTATGAGTGAAGTTACTAAGTTAGAATAGAATTTTGGTAGTAAAAAATACAATTTAATTTTGTTTGAAATCTTTAGTATTTTACCATAGTAATATAATTATTTTAATATTGTTGAAATTACCTGGAGATCACATTACAATAATACATATTTTATTATAAATTAGTACTCTTTTATATAGATTGTATATAGTCTAAATTATCATATAAATTAACATTCATCACACAATTATATTTTTATCTAGCTTATCTTGAAATATCCACAGAATATACTAATTTAAGGGGACAAGATGAAGATGGAAATGTGAATTTTGATCACACACATCAAAATCTGTCCATACGAAGAAGAGAAAATTATATTTAAAATAGTACTGAGCATTAAGAATCATTCTCAGTGCAATAACTTGGTAGGACCCGTTTCAAAAACGAGCCCTTTTAATTTCGTATGCCAACCCTGAGCCAGCTCTACCAGTACCATTACGGGAAAGCACTATTTTCTCAACTCTATATTTTACGGCAACTTAATTTCAACTTTTCGTGTCGGCTAAATGGGAGTTGAAAGATCATTTGTTGATTAAATTGCCTTCATAGAGGGGGTTAATGAGACAGTCATGTCCAGTTTGGAAAATTCAGTTCGTGCATTTGTTTTCCTAGTTATTAACACTCTCGAGGCGTGTAAGGGTGCTAGGTTCTCGTGCTGTGGGCAGGTCTGTTCAAAGGTAAAAGTGGATAAAATGGGGTAGTTAGCCCCAAGACCCCACTTGCACAAATATTCCCTTTTTTTACAGCAGAAGGTATTGTAGTATCCGAAATAAACGTTCATAAAATACAGTATGTTTCTTTTACTGATTTTCTGACTGAATGAGGTTTTTTAAAAGGAGTTTAGCATTTTAAAGAAAAAAATATTAGTTTGATAACAGAAAGTCGACCTTAATGGTCTTGGGATAAAGTTCTCGCCGTAGGATCCAATGTTCATAGGCTCATACCAAGCAGGGGTCAATGTATTTTTCTTGAGCCATAGAAATCCGTAGCGCAATCTCCTTCTGAGTAGTAGTAAAGCTGTCGGTCTCATTCAGTACATTATTGGTATACACCCTATTTTGATTCTCCATACACACAACGCTTATTCTTTCCTCGCACTCTTTACCAATGCACATCAATGATACATATTTATTGATATTATATTTTATTTCTCCTAATTTAGGTAAATATATTTTCCCACATACTGGAGTATTTATACTGGATAATTTCATGATTAGTCTAGAACCCCCCCAAATTTTATTCGATTTGTTAAATAAAGATAATACCCGCTTCGATAGCCATGTGGTCTAATGCGCTACTTTTGCTGTAGATTAAGTGTGTCGATGACGGAGAGATCGATGCTCAAATCTTTGTCGGGTGTATTGATGGGGGTTTTTCCAAAAGCGTTTTCCACTCTAACTCAACTCAAATGCGGGTACACTTCCTTTTAAAATAACCTTCATAATCCCTAAAACCACTAACGTAACTAGAACATAAGTGTATAAACTGATCGGGTAGTAAAACGTGGTACTTATATATATATATATATATTTATTTATATATACATATATATTTATTTATATATACATATATATTTATTTATATATATATATTTATATATACATATTTATATATAAAATAGCCAACTAACCGAGAAAACTGTGTATAAGTTACCAACATTTATTTTATAGCGGCAAAAATATTTTTGGATTAAATCACTGTCCTAACTGTTAAATAAATGTTTAATATATTAAAAAATTAACTCTCGCCTCAACTTACCGAATTTGCGATGATTATTCAAACACCATTTAGTTACAAAGGGTTAAATAACCAAACCTAAGCTCAATAGGTAGTGAATGCCTCTTTTTTCTAAATTATTCAAGCAAGATTCCAGGCATGGCCGGAAAAGAATTATTATAAATCGGGGCATGCCTTTCATATTATTGGCTGAAAAGCCTTTGGACGTTGGTATGGGTCTGACCTTGAACCTAAGCCATTTTATAAATTGTGTGCTTCCATAGTAAGTTTTCTCACAAAGTACAAGTGAATTAATTACCCCTAATTTTAACCAAATAAAAACCAACATATTATTTCTTAACATGAGATGAAAACTGTTCAGAACACTTCATCAAGCTAAAATACTTTGCTTTTTTTTTCTAAATATATTTTAACTTTTTTTTTATCGCTTGCCCCTTCATATTTCATCCCACCGTATTTATTTATCGTTGAGCCACCAACCCCACCTTCTCTCCCAACCGAGCAGCCACCACGCCAGTTTATTGGAACGTGACGCCGGGCGCCTCACAAAGCCTTATCAGGCGACGCCACGTGGACGCTTGGAGGAAGAAGGAAAGGGGTGCAAAGGGGAGGGCGTCGGTTTGGAGAACGTGATTTCCTACCACCTCCGGGACCAACCATACTACATCCGGGACATTGGCGCGCCGGGGAATACCCCTCCCCCCTCCCTTAATACCAGTTGCTAACACCACGCATGCGCGACCAGGATACCACTGCAGACAATTTCGGTATGTTATTAATGTAAACTTTACATTTTAAAACTAAAGATTTTATTTTAAAATATTTTACTTTCCATAAAATGTTACTATATTTAAGTAGATAATTCTACACATTTAAATTAATCAATTGAATTTAATTTAATTCAACAATAAATTAATTCTAATATTTTATTTTTAACGTATTAGTTAAAGGTGCTGGAAAACATTTAAAAAGCCAGAAGTGAAATATGTTTGTTTTTAGGTAAGATTGCAATGGGAATTTAATAATTGATCGTAAAAGGGAGGTTTTGAGTTATATTAGTTGTAAAATATCACAAACATTTGTGTTGTTTTGAAAGATAAATATAGTACACATTAAAAGTAATGTTAACCTCAAATACAAAAATGGAAAAAGAAGAAATATTATTTTTCTTGTAAATATAAAAAAAATCTCTTTTGTAAAGGGTAGTAGAAGAGGCAAACAAAAATACTGTACAAATGAGAGTGTCTCATTAATGAAATAATTATTGTAATAAAACCCCAAACAAATGATATTAAATATACCACAATATTTCGACCATTTGAAATATTTAATAGCTTAAGATTTTAATATCTTTACTTCCACGTAATAATGTGTCACAGCATGCTATCTGCTGCTTTTACTTTTGGTAAACATCATCATCATCATCATCACCATAATCATAATAATCATCATCATCATAAACAGCTTGCAGCCACTGGCTAGGAAATTATATTTTTACATCCTAATTTTTATAAGACTTATACTTTCAACAACCAAAATTGATTTTAAATCACAAAATTTTGGAATTTAATAAATTTTTAACTTGATTTATAATTTCTTTAGTTCATCTAAAATGTTATCAAAATCTTCCAATAATACCTCTTTTTGTATTACTTTATTATTCGTTTTTAAATTGTTAGTTAAACATGTTAGTAATATAAATAAAATTGTAATGATTAATACAAGCCATTATGGCGACATGATTCTACATACATCGTATAAGAGGTTCTCTGTAAAAAATTAAATGCAAATACACCTTTATAAATACCAAATATGAATAAAGTAAAAAAAACTATCGTTTATTATCCTGAAAGATTTTAAATTTATAAAAAACCTACATTAACACATTTTTTAACTGTAGTCGAAAGATTTTTTAAAATATTTTTTGTGTTTATGATGGATATATACAAAGGTTCACATGAACAGATGTTATCTTTTGACCACTGTTGTGTGAATCTAGTCTAATTTGGTCAGTCACCTATTTTCAGTCCACCGTCAGAATAGCTTAAAACATTGTTATGGAAAGCTCGAATCGCTTATCTAGAGAAATATAAATTCACAAACTACAAGCTGAAATAAACTCACATACTCGGGTATAGTCGGGTGTAAAATAAATATTTTTATTTTTATTTCTGAGAAAGGTGTAAAAATATGTTTGATAGTTTAAAAAAAATGGGAAAGTAAATCTCTTCAGGATTCAGGTCATTGGTTTTGAGCTAAAGGATGCTTGCAAAATATTATTTATTCTGTATTTTAAAAGAGGCGATAGATTTAGCTATTTATTATAATTTCTGCCATCAATGTAATTTATCTAACATTGTGTGTGATATCAAAGTTTAGTTATTTAGTAGATTATCTTCTATTACATCTCTGTGATTAGAAAGTACTTTTTAAATTTTCAAACTAAAAAAAGAAATGAATGTTAGATAAATAATCAGACTGTCATAATGGCCACGTTATAGATTGAATATTTATTTAATATTTTGTGTTGATACAATTACAAAAAAATTTACATATTAAAATGTATATTTATGTTGACTAGAGATTATTTGAATTTTAACTTCACCATCCTTCTTGTAAGCACCATTTTGAGATACTTAACAATTTAACCTTCGGTTAATAATAATAGCACGGATGGGTACTAAAACTCTTTCCTTAAAAGCTCGCAAAATAAACCCCTGAGGAATAAACGGATCATTAAAAAATATGCAAATTTACCATATAACGATGTATTGTATAATACTTTACGTGATTGCTGGGCTTAGTTCAACGGGGTTCTTCCGATAGCCTCGCTTATATTTAGATCATCATAGGGGCTGTATTAATGTTTTACATCTTTCATCTTGATCCAAAAGTCAGGCATTCAATTCCACTCAGGTTCATTGGATTTATGTTGTTGTTGCTATTTTGTTTGAACTTTTAATTAGCTCTCCAAGCAAAAATTTAACTATATTTTTAAATATTATCCTGGTCATTAACATGCTGGTACTGTAATATAAATAGTAACACCAGTCATGCATAAAAATGCATCAGTACACTCATATATGTATTTCCAGTTATGAAAAGATTTAGGTTTGAATTCTGGCTAAATGTATTCGGAGTAGGGTTCCCAAAATAGTTTCCCACTCTGCACCTATGAAAATTTGAGAACAATTCCTCCAAGTTCCAACATCTTTATCTCAACAAATTAAACATGACGATGGCCTGAATGGGTTGTTAAGATAAAGTTCTAAACATATTCAGGTTCTACTTTGTTTGACTAATACTTAGTACCGTGCGAAGTTTCGAAATGTCCAAGAGCAAATCTTATTTTCTTCAAATTCGATATTCATAATAGTGGTCGCACTTTTGAAACCCTTAGAAAGAAGAAGAAAACTTTTATATCTAATGAACAGATTTGAAGCATCTCACTAAATATTACATTTTTTATCATAAAACAATTTTTTAAACAGTTCAAAACAATACGTGAACGCCGCCTAGTGAGCAAATGACATCTATAACGTAATAATATTTAAAAAAAATAGGAATGTAAGTAAAATAAAATGTATTATATTAAAGTTAATATCGCAAAAAAAAATTTTTTTTTGTAAAATTAAAGTCCTGTCAAGTCATTATACCATAAACAAAAGGTAACTGGTTGAAAAAAAGGAATACAATCTACAAAGCAATTTAGTTGTTCTATTTTCATATCGTTTATTCAATTTATAACTAGTTGGAACTATCTCAGCGCATTTTTGATACAGAAAATAAATACATATAAATTAAGATTAATAAATTCACATATACCATTATCTAAGAAAATATTTTGCTAGTATTATCTTTGAGTCATTTTCTTTACCTAGTAGAACTTACTAGATAATTTTGAAACAAAGAGTATCTTTACCCTAGATTTTGGTTCACGCGTTTCAAGCTTCTCTTTATCTTCTCTTGGTGACCTGGCGGTCTAGGGGTAAGGTGTCAGACTTCTATGCTGGCGGCCGGGGTTCGATCCTCGGTCACGGCAAAGATTTTTCTGATTACCAAACCCTTCCTTCACCTCTGACAAGACATCTTGTGAATGTGAGGAATGCCAGGCCTCCACCGTGGTTCGGATTCCACGTTAAACTGTAGGTCCTTCATTTCACCTCACAATCACCCTACCATTACACATTAGCGTAAGTGCGTATAACCCGAACGGGTAGTAAGACGCGGTGCTAATAATAATAATAATTTATCTTCTCTTTGTATTTAAAAATGGTCTCTGCCTGCACCTACTGATGATATTACTCTTGTTGACGTGCCAATGTTCGCCACAACAACCACAGAATTGCCATTTAGAAGGGTTTGTTGTTTTTCCTCATAGCTGTAGTTTAGTACAACGATTCTATTCTTTACTACAAGGTCTTTTAGAAAAAAACAACTATATATATTACGACTTGGAATACTGTTTTTTTTTAATTTATATCTGCATATACCTATGTAATAAAGGTCTCACAAAATTTAATTCATTTTTCCTTCATCGCACATCTTTACTTACATCATTTTAAGGACATCAAATCCAGAGCTAATAATTTTATTTAGGGGCATACTGTTTTTAATTTTGTAAAATCATCAAAAAAGCCTATCGAAGTCCTTAGGTTCTGTTCTGTTTAGTCAAAGTATTATTTTGACTTATTAATTAAGAAAACTTTGGTGAAGAAGAACAATTTTCTAAATGTTTGGTTCAGTATTTAAAACTTTGAAATATTGATTCATAAAAATGTTCTCACTCAATCTGTGTTCTAAGTAGAAATCTGTACATATTGAGATGTCTACTATTATTTTATAACTTCAAAATTGTTTGCTGTCCTGTGAGTTTCCTATGAATGGTTTCCTATGAATTTTGAAAACCCTTTATTTTGTTTCGGTAGACTTTAAGGGACAAAAAATAATGTTGCCAGCGTAGAGTTTAATATTTGATTTCCTGCACATTAACTGTTTGAACTTGAGCATTTTGAAAGGGGTTACACAAGTTAAGTTGGAAATAAATATTTGAAGATTTTTATGCCCTCTTTACATCATTAGTAATAATAGATTATTTTTCAAATACATTTTAAATTTAGCTTCATGATGAACTAACTTTTGTGTTGGGACATAAAATTATCACCCCATTCTCTTTATCGATAGTATATTTATTCAAATACATAAATACAAAAAAACAAAAAAAAAACGGAAGAAGGTACTCTACATAGTAAGCTTCACAAAATTTAGATTTTATTTCAGTAAATAGAAAATAAATAAATAGGGATCCATATTTATTTAAAAAATTATTTTAATATTTGATTTATATAAAGAGAAAGTAAGCCTGAGATGGTATGAGTATGTAATGAGGATGTTGTAGAACATGAGATTGTAGAGAAAGTAAGACTGAGATGATATGGGTATGTAATGAGGATGTTGTAGAAACATGATATTGTAGAGAAAGTAAGACTGAGATGGTATGTGTATGTAATGAGGATGTTGTAGAACATGAGATTGTAGAGAAAGTAAGACTGAGAAGCTATGAGCATGTAATGAGGATAGTGAAGGAGAGGATGTCGAACAAAGTGATTGAAATGAAGTATGCAGGGAAAATACCTCAAAACAGTTCAATATATGGCTTGTAAGAAGTGATAACAGAAAGTGTACAAGTGAAAGGAGAAGAATGGAAGCAATTAAAGAAGGAAGAATGGAGGACTGACAGAAGAAGACAGAGGTATTTTACTAAACTGTACTGGCCACTGGCTGGAAACAGTTAATAACTCTGCTGAAAGTGAAATCCTCTTTTTTTTTTACGTAAGGTCAAGTATTCCGAATTTCGACTATACATATTAGACTTGGTAATAATTAATCCGGATCTTCGGGGTTCTAATTCACTTAATTTAAAATGATGTAATCACCTTTAACAGAGATATTTGAGTGTTGTTATTATCACCGGGCCTTGTATTAACTGTACTTAGTAGTTTACCTCTGACCACTGATCCACATAGAAAACATTGTAGTATATTTCACTGAATAAACCGCAAACAGAGGAAGACCATTGTTTATTTAGGGTTCATAGCTTCATATTGATGTTCTATTTGTGTAAACAATATATATAAATGGCTATCAAAGACCACACTTTTGTTTACTTTCAATCCGCTATGGGCATATCATTAAGAACGCAACAACAAAGCCTTTGTGTCCCCTCGTATCCCTCTCTGCCTAGCAACCCCTCAACCTACAACCTCGAGTCCCTTTTAGCTACAAAAGCACAGCATGTGTGGAAAATAAACACACCAGCTTCCTTGTTTGTTGTTGTTTGTTTTATTACCGTACACACACACACACACTTTAGTTACAAAAACAACCCCAAAAATGTATATTCTACACTAAGGTTCTTTATTAAAATGACTATCCGCATGTTCGGTTGAATGGTTAGCTTAACTATCTTTGGTCCAGTAGGCCTGCGACCCCAATTGACCTTTTCTGTCGGTGTTTTGTTGATGCTACTAGAGTTTATATTTTAAATATATTTCAAAACAGAGAATTTTCAATATAAGATTTAGAGTGCACATATTAGACTTTTGTTTACTCGTATGCCCAATGCGACCTTGAACCACTAGACCAATGAGACCACCAATTTGAAACAGATAAATTTATTATAAACAGCATGAATTGCCGTTTTTAGGAAAGCCTCATATATTATATAACCGATATGAACGACCCCACAACCAATGGGTATAATAGTATAATGTATATGTGGACGTACTTTGAAATACTTTCCGTGGTGCACCTTGCAACTTTTGTAAGCCTGTATCTCTATTGACACCCCCCTTCGGTTGCCGAATAGTCTAAGATGCTACACTTGCAGTGGACTAGACTGCCGATGACGGAGAGATAGAGGTTCGAATCTCGGTCAGGTGTACTGAGTTTAAAAAAAAAATGTTTTTCAACTCTCCTTCCACTTAAATGCACTTCCTATAAATATAATATTTCTAATCCATAAAGTCATTTGCGTGGTTAGTATATAAGAGTCTAACCCAAACGGCTGGTTAGAAGCAGTGCTTATATATATAAGAACTGTAAATGGAATAACCCATCTGGACAAAGCCAGTATACATTGGGTGACCTGGTGGTCTAGGGGTAAGGTGTCAGACTTCTGTGCTGGCGGCCGGGGTTCAATCCTCGGTCCCGGAAAGATTTATCTGATCACCAAACCCTTACTTCACCTCTGACAAGACATCTTATGAATGTGGGGAATGCCAGGTCTCCACCGTGGTTTGGATTCCACGTTAAACTGTAGGTCCTCCATTTCATCTTACAATCACCCTACCATTACACATTAGCGTAAGTGACGTACAACCCAAACGGGTAGTAATACATGATGCTAATAATAATAATAATAATAATAATAATAATAATAATAATAATAATAGTATACATTGGTTTGGGTATGTTGAGAAGATGAGTGTGGATTGAGTCATGAATCAAATATACATTAAGTTAGACCGTGTGAATCAAAATGAATGGGTAGGCCATGTAAGACGTGGCTAAATGTTGTTGATTAATGTGTGAAAAATTGAAACATTAAGATTTTAAACAATAAAAGAGGAAGCATGACTCTGTGTATGGATATTGTTGAAGTGAAGGGAATATGTACGCAAGGATATGGAACCGTGGAAAAAGATAGTGATGATGGTTTAAGTACGAAGATGTTTTAATTTTCTCATATAAAGAGAAAGTATTGCTATCGTGAAAAATTTGATCTTGATATATTAACAAATCCAAACTCGAAAAAGTGTTTTTTTTTTTTTTTTTATTTGGGGTGTCCCCATGTATCGTAGTAAACCGNTTTTTTTTTTTTTTACCATTCGGTGTGTCCCCATGTCTCGGCATCACAGGCTTGGAACAAACTAGGTAGATCGGCTCGTCAACTGACATACAAAATTCCTTTTAAACATGCGGTCACACAAGCTAATTTGGGTTCTTGAAATTACTTGAGCTTCAAACGATTGTATGAATGACCGTGTGAATGGTTTTGTACTTATTTGAATTTTCCTCTATTAAAAATTGTTTGTTTTTCAATAAATGTAATATTGTATGTTATATTCAACCCTGCTTTACTATTATTATTATTATTATTATTATTATTATTATTATTATTATTAGCACCACATCTTACTACCCGTTCGTGCTATACGCACTTGCGCTCATGTGTAATGTTAGGGTGATTGTGAGATGAAATGAAGGACCTACAGTTTAACGTGGAATACGAACCACGGTGGAGGCCTAGCATTTCTCACATTCACAAGATGTCTTGTCAGAGGTGAAGGAAGGGTTTGGTAATCAGATAACTCTTTGCCGCGACCGAGGATTGAACCCCGGCCGCCAGCATAGAAGTCTGACACCTTACCCCTAGACCGCCTGGTCACCAACCCTGCTTAAGTTGAAGAGAAGGCTGACGCCTTAAATTCGCCAAATAGATAGAGGTTATAATTATTATTACTATTATAGATTTAGAGACCATAATTTCTAATCTGTCAATAGTTGTCTGTCTATTTTTGAAGAGTTCAAAAAAATATAATGTTGAAACTGAGAAATTCTCTTAATTGTTTGTATTGAAAACATTCTAAATCTTGTCAAATTCTTATCTTAGCTATGTCAACACTAAATAATTTTAATCGCCTAAATATTATTGTTTATTGAACTTTGTTTATATTTTCCTAAGCAATGCCTAAAAACATTATGGATGTGTTTGAATCAAACTTATGTTTTTTTATTAACGTGCTTCAAAAGTTTTATATAAATCGCAGACTTTATTCCTTCATATATAACTGGAGAAGATCGTAAAAGTTAATGATTTATCGATTTGCTATCCTCTAAAATTACATATGTGAGATCAAGCTGGCCCCTCATATTTTGATATACATGTATGTGCGAGTGCTTTTACTTCTTTTTTTTAGAATAATAAAAAGTAATATCGAAGAAAAGACGTCGATGTTCAAACCGTAAATTCATGCATTCTTTTTTCGGTCAAAAGGGAAAGGATTTTTCCTATGTATATATCCTCTGTATGTGTTTGGAAAGTTGAGGAAGTGGAAGTGAGAGAACACGTATGTAAGTGTATAAAAGGGGTGGAGAATAAAGGGGGGCAGAAGAAACAGGAAGGGTTTTGGTGTGGGTGGGCAGAGCGGTGTTGGAGAAGCGTTGGGAAGGAACTGAGAAAGTGACAAAGAGGATGTAAATTTTTAAGATCTCGCTTGTGCATCTGTCGGATAAGTCTGCTTGAGGAGTAGAATAAACAGAGTTCGACATTCGCTTGTTGTCACACAGAGGTTGGAAGAGTGGTCCCCACACGGAGGTTGGAAGAGTGGTCATCCCATGGAGGTTGGAAGAGTGGTCACCACACGGAGGCTGGAAGAGTGGTCACCACACGGAGGTTGGAAGAGTGGTCACCACACGGAGGCTGGAAGAGTGGTCACCACACAGAGGCTGGAAGAGTGGTCACTATACAGAGGTTGGAAGAATGTTCACCACACAGAGGCTGGAAGAGTGGTCACCCCATAGAGGCTGGAAGAGTGGTCACCACACAGAGGCTGGAAGAGTGGTCACAACATAGAAGCTGGAAGAGTGGTCACCACACAGAGGCTGGAAGAGTGGTCACCCCATAGAGGCTGGAAGAGTGGTCACCACATGGAGGCTGGAAGAGTGGTCACCCCATAGGGGCTAGAAGAGTGGTCACAACATAGAGGCTGGAAGAGTGGTCACCACATGGAGGCTGGAAGAGTGGTCAGCACATAGAGGCGAAATAATCTTTATTGTCGTTCTATAAAAGATTACCTGTCAAGATGGACGGGCCAGTGTTTAGTATCCCATACTCTTGTTTTGGAGGACACGGTTCTATTCTGACTGGATGTTATCTGAGTCGATTGTTTTTAACACCCTCTTTAATTCCATCTATTTTGCTTTGCAGATGACAGGAGGTTCGGTGTGCACAACCAGTTTACTGTTGTTGAGGTGGGTTTTCCATAAATAATTTCTTTCTCTCGCTAAACGAGAATGTGTGTATATATTCCTCTTAGATTTTCTATCCTCATTCTTTCCTTGTCTTATTGAAATGGACAAGGGGTTATCCTGGCCAGACAGTAAGGTGCGACGGAAAAATGGATATTGAAAACAATGTGGTTTAACATCCTACTTTCATGCTTATAAATTAGTCCTTGCGTATTGATTTTTAAGTTTTTAGAATAAAGCAAGAAGTTAATTGCCACTGGCATATGAGAATATAATTAAAATATTCAAGAAGAAATTATCCCGCTTTGAGGAACCTTTTCTCATGGTCTTTGATTTAATCTGATATAGTAAAAAATAGTTATAGGCACAATCGAGTAAATATAATTGAGTAGCTCGATTGGGTTGTGTAATCGATAGTACTCGATTCTTCCGGGATTACTCCAGTAACTTTACTCAGACCTTGTTATTCATTTATTTTCTCTTTTCTTACCAGTTAAGTGAGATTCGACCTTATTGGCTGGACTGTTTACCATGCCATTTCCATTTGAAATGCGTTTTCCCTTAGAGATCATTTTTCACCAACAGTGTCTATTGCTACGCAAAAATGACCCATTATGGTTAGAGTTGCACGTGCATTTTCAATACTAAATACTCTCAGATGTAAGGTACACAATCGAACAGCATGCTAACTAAGGGTATCACATTTTGATTATTTTTAGAAGTACTCGATGAAAGCTACTCGATTCTTTTTACTCGGCACCTCGGCAATCTTATTTCTACAATCGCATAGACGAAACTAGTTATAGTTTTTCTCAATTATTTTATTGATTATAATTTCTCCTTATTATAATATTATTATTTATTTATTGAAACTAATTAGTGTAAGTTACAAAATAGAGAAAAAATTAAAACTGTTTTCACTTTAAAAAGGTGCAATTATTATCAATTTCTTTTAATATGAATGTTTAAAGAAGGGTTTATTTGATCAAAAAGAGCAAACAACTTTTTTTTGAGACAGTACTTAAAACGTATACTTCCACAATGACTGTGCACGCAACGTAAAGCAAGGGGGTGAAGGTCACTGTCAGTGTCGACTGTCTACTACAGGAAGAGATTATGCACTTGTTATTAGTATCGAATTCCATTGAAAGACTCCTGAGTAATGTTGTCCAACCGATTTCCACGGGACGACTCGAGAAGATGATTCGCTAAAAAATTACTCGAGTAGTTTTACTCGATTACTCGATTCTTTTTAAAAAGAATTGAGTAATTAGTCGATTCATAGAATTACTCGATTGTGCCCATCACTAGTAAATAGATAAGCAAGTAGACAAAAAATTTACTAATTGCGATACTTTGCCTTACATAGAATAATACGAACGTGTTTATTTATCTAATCAAATACATCAATAATGAATCTTACCTGTGATATAATTTATAATATTATAATTACAATGTGATATTTTATTTGTTTATAAATGTAAGTATTTAGTATATGTATGTAAGTAGAGAAGAAGCAGGAGTTTCAGGGCGCAAAGGGGTAATCGGTGCTGGCTGGTGGTGGGGGGTAATACCTTGTA
>CABEEJ010002227.1:0-14342 GCA_901482245.1 Timema douglasi
GTTAAGGGATCGATTTCAAGCATGGCAAAAATAATTAGTTGGTGAAATCTGGGTATACCCTTTTAAAGTTGTGAATTTACGACAGGCGACTGAAATTTGTTTATTTTCTAGATTTCAGTTATGTAGCTGGTAAGTTATGTGCCGATTATAATCATTCGGTTAAGAAAGTGCACGTTAAATACCTCAATTAAATGAAAACAAAAATACTAGTATAAATGTGTAATTATTGTGGTTGGATATGTACGAGCCTATTCAATTTCAAGTGAAACGATTCATAAGAATTTATTGTGCTGTTTGTGGATGATGAAAATTCAACCGAATTTCTTGATTAGCATCGCATCTGAGTCAATATAGCTTTTGAATACTTAATCAAAGAATTCTGAGATTTTTTGTCACCGGAGGTTAGAATAGCCCCGATGCCACACGGGAAACATACACCAACTTCGTTTGGAGGTAGAAACGGAAAACCAAGGAATATTCTCAAAAAACGTTTTCTCCAGGGTTGGTCGTGCTATAATTTCTACTCAACCCCAGTGAATGGATCTAGCAATGCCTGCTTTGAACAAGTGAAAACAACCTCTAATTTGTGCTGTCGGACGCAATGACTCCACTGTCATGTGTATATTTTTAAACAATATAGATTTCCACTTCAGTGAATCTTACACCAATATCCAAGCACTTATTCACAAGGTGTGTCAAAGCTATTACAAATGTGTCTCTAAATTTAATAGGAAGCAAGAAAAATACCAAAGGCTGTAAACATTATTGGGAATTCCGTGTGATATAAATATTTTAACGGAAGTTTTTGGCCAAAATTGTAATGTTCTATCGATATTTACACACAAGATTAAAGTTACTCTCAGTAGTAAATCGAATAACATTATTTATTTAAAAACACTTCCTTCTAATTGGTCTTCATTTCAATTTTCGCTAAATTGTTATGGGTTTCGTCGGGTGACTTGAGCAAAGAATGATGAACGGAAGATCGCGCTTTGTGAATATTTCTCTTGATATAGCCTAATAGATACATACTAAATTTTTTAAATCGCCTTCCATCAGTTCCACGTGCAATCATTCCAAAGGTTTTCTACAAATGTCATCTATCGATTTACGTTAAAATGTAAGCACTTAATTTTCTTCTGTTTATGTTTTCTCATCGGGTCAATAATGATTATTATGAATAGGAATATGCACCATTATCTTATTGATTAGTTTAAATAATGACTTATAGTCCTTTTCTCAACGATTCTTAAGTTTTATATCATTTGGAGTATGATTGTGAAATCAAAATTTAAATCCATAAATTAAGTACATTTATTTAGCAGGCATTATATTGACTTATAGTTTCAAACTCGGGTTATTTATACCACTATTAATAAGTCTTAAATTCACCTCTGATAAGACATCTTGTGAATGTGGGGAAAGCAAGGCCTCCACCGTGGTTCGGATTCCACGTTAAACTGTATTTCCTTCATTTCATCTCACAATAACCCTACCATTACACATTAGTGTAAGTGCGTATTACCCGAACGGGTAGTAAAACGCGGTGCTAATAATAATAATAAAAATAATAATAATAATAAGTCTTAAAAAAGTATCATAATCGATACTATTCTACCAATTAAAACTGGTGCGAAGCAAACTGTATTTTAAGAAGATAATAGAATTAAATATTATTTTAGACATCACATAATAAATAGCATAAATATTACATAACACAAAATATTTTAAAATAATTATATACAATGAGGGAAGTATCGCTTCAAACTATAGTTACATTATTATCTTTGTCTAATATTACATTTAGTACTTTGTTTCACCTTGTTTAGTTTATTCTGGACGGAATTTACACCGCCCAATGATAATGCCAGCACGTAATTTTCAATGCCTAATCCACATGTCGGGACGGAAACGACAGTGACTAATGCCATTAACACCACGGAATTTATAGTGATAAGGAAAATGGTGGGATGGAATTTACACTTGAGCATAGAGTAATAAGATTTTCTGGACGGAATTTACGTCAACCCTATATCAATTCGGTTATTTAATATTATGCTACAGTCATATATTAGAGTGCTAAGGCAAATGGTGGGATGGAATTTACACATGAGCATAGAGTAATAAGATTTTCTGGACGGAATTTACGTCAACCCTCTATCAATTCGGTTATTTAATATTAAGCTACAGTCATATTCATAAATAAAAAAGAAATAGGGTTTTACATTTACATAAGACATACTGGTCTCAAACTTTGGACACAATAAATATATTAATATAGGCCCTCCATACATTTGGCTCTTGTCTGATACATTTATTTTTGAACAAAATTGTAAAACAATATTAAAAATATTAGTAATTCTTTGTATAAAAAGTGCGTAAACAAATAAAAAGGTTCAAAGAATATGAAAAAAAGTTAGTAATTCATAATATATAAGAGGCGTAAACAAACGAAATAGTAAAATTCACTCATATATAGCGTCAAAATTTATTTGAAAACTTTAAAGAACTATTTAATTTATATCAGAAAAATGTTTTCTTATTGAAGTGTAAATTTATAGATACTAGCGCCGGTAACTTGAAACGGACCCAAACCTTTTGTAAGAAAGTCGGACTTTACTGGAGCCTGATAAAATTCCTAGATACTATATAATCAATTAGTTCGAAAATAGTAGATAGGCCTCTCACCGGTGCTCAAAATATTAGTTAATAATAATGACATACGTTACGAGACCGACCTCTTATAGCACGTAATACGTGGTTATTCTCCTAAATATAATTCATTATTTAATATAGTATGAGCATAGAGTAATAAGATTTTCTGGACGGAATTTACGTCAACCCTATATCAATTCGGTTATTTAATATTATGCTACAGTCATATATTTAAATAAAAAATAACTAGGTTTTTACATTTAGATAAGGCATACTGGTCTCAAACTTTGGACACAATATATTAATATAGGCCCTCCATACATTTGGTTCTTGTCTGATACATTTATTTTTGAACCAAATTGTAAATAATATTAAAAATATTAGTAATTCTTTGTATAAAAAGTGCGTAAACAAATAAAATGTTCAAAGAATATGAAAAAAAGTTAGTAATTCATAATATAATAAGAGGCGTAAATAAACAAAATAATAAAATTCACTCATATATGGCGTCAAATTTATTTGAAAACTATAAAGAACTATTTAATTTATATCAGAATAATGTTTACTTATTGAAGTGTAGATTTATAGATACTACCGGCGGTACCTTGAAACGGACCCAAACCTTTTGTAAGAAAGTCGGACTTTACTGGAGCCTGATGAAATTCCTAGCTACTATATAATCCAAGTAGTTCGAAAATAGTAGATAGGCCTCTCACCGGTGTTCAAAATATTAGTTAAGAATAATGACATACTTTACGAGACCGACCTCTTATAGCACGTAATACGTGGTTATTCTCCTAAATATAATTCATTATTTAATATAGTCTTCTAAATTCTGTCTTATTTGATCCCCAGTAAAATATCAACATCAATGTTCAACTCTACGTAAAAGTTATAGACGATACTTCCTTGAAATACAAGCGTAATTATGTTAAGACTATGGTAAATATAAGGACATGATATTATTCTATACAAGCTGTACTAAGCATACTTTGAATGGCAGGATAAATGTGAAATGTTTGTAGAATTTCTACCGAATACAGTATTTGAGGTAATAATATTCATTCCGGTTTGATCTAGTGGCTAGGATACCTGGCTCTCACCCAGGAGGCTCGGGTTCGATACCCGGTACCGGAAGCAATATTTTTTTATATCAAACCTAAAGTTGGTAAACCAAATGATGATAAGTAAAATTACTTTAGGGAGTAGTTAAATATATTGTAATCCATTACAATAATAAAGTCTTATTTTTATTTTTTCTGCCATTTAAATTGAATGGATTGCTAAGCTTCTTACATATTTGTGAATTTTTTGTTCATGAATAAACCTCTCAGACAGGAAATAGACAAAGATATTCATGCTGTCCAAACTTTGAATCCAGTTTGTCCCCGGAAGATCTTAACTTTATGTGGGTGGGGAATGGTGTTGGATGGTGAGATACATTTGAATTTGAAAACATATTGAAATAATTATCTTATGCACTTGATTGTGAATTGAAATGAGTGAGGTGTTTAAATGAGCACAAAATTCCCCTCATCTGAATTAATTCCAAACATTATCTTAATACCACGTTTAGTTTTTGGAGTACCGCTTCAATATTGATAACATATTTATTCTGAAACAACGAGTTAAACACCTTAACAAAGTAATGATCTTGGAATTTTCATTGCAATTTAAAAGTTTCGTGAGAATTCTATATTAGTTATACAAACATTCTTGTCGAAAATAGTGTTTATAAGATACAAAACAATATTCTCCCGTCAACATTGATATTCTATTAATATAGTGATGGTGGTTTTAACTATATCATTATTACCATTTAAATTGTATTCATACTATTTATCAAAAGTGACAGCTTAATGCCATATGACTTGATGTATGAATATATGAAAATTGATTAAATAGCTTATGAAGTTCTAAATAATTTTTTTTCTTCTCCCTTATTCTTATCGTAATATTATTCTAAACAATTCTGCCTACAAATTTTAATAATTCCAATTTCAATACATAATTTTCCTAAAATGGCTTCTGGTTTATCGTAAGTTCCTCTCAAAAAGGGCGAACCCCAAAATTATATAAATCACATTTAAGATTTATGTTAAGTTGATTTTAATTATAAAAACTTGATATTTTATTTCATATAACTGGATTGGAGATTTTATATAAATTATAGAGGGGGAAAAGGGGGACAATCAATATATTTATTCAAATTATATATAAACATAAATAAGCTTAACCATACTTTTGATATATTAATTTTTATGTTTACCTATAATTACTATAGCTATAATACCAACGAATCTTTTTGCGACCATTTAGACTTTATATACGTATATACATGTATATATTTTACAAAAGTTGTGTGAATAAAAGTTATCGAGTACATAGACCTCCCTATAAAAATAAGATGGATGGATACATTTAAATGGCCGACGTTAAATACTATGTGCTATTTATAAGACTGAGTTTTTAATTTATCAGCCGAATAAAAATTTACATCGGCTGCATTAATATTTATCTGGAAGTAATAATACCTGGCCTTTGTGTTATGAACATAATGAAAGAGGGCCTTAAAACGATTTAAAACTCAATGTAAATGACAGAAATTTGACTCTTGAAAGGACTAATAAGATATAATTAATATAAAAATTAGTCTTGTTCTAGTGGTATGGTTCAAAGGAGAAAACATTGTTATAAAAATAGTCAACAATCTTTGAGTTTAAAAGTTTCTTAAGATTATGAACGCAATGGAAATTTAAATATTAATATCAGTGTCAATTAAATAAGAAATATTGATCTTTAATTCCTGGAAATTAGTCAACGTGGGTCCTAAAGTTGACGTTAACCGTACCAGATCAAAATAGGCGCTTTAATGGATGTAACTGGGCTACTATTTAAAATGAGTACTGAATTAAGTAAGCAAGATAAACATTCATTATTTCACAAAAGAAGATTATATTTTCTATATCTAACGCCAACATTTTGGAAAAGGGTATGCTTTAAATAAAGAATAAACATAGTAAATTAAGAAATTACAAATTAAACTATTAATTAACAAACATAATTATTGATTATCTATTGTTTAAAGCAATACACTATTGATTGGATTTGAGATTGATTTTAAAACTGATATGTCAACAATCTGATATTACACTATAAATTATTAAAAACTATTCCGGTACCGGGAATCGAAACCGAGCCTCCTGGGTGAAAGCCATGTATCCTAGCCACTAGACCATACCGGAGTATAACGATAAATCTTATCATTGTCGTCAGTATGTTACAAGCGACATTGGTGTATTATCTATTTTGCTATTTTTCCTGACATAATCTGGATAGTAACGACATAACTGCCCAAGTAATATCACTGATATCTCAGTAGCTTGACGCATTTACTAGTTTGAGTAATCAAGCATACAAAGCAACACATTCAAGCTCTATATAATTTTTATTTCTATATTTTATTATGATAATAATGATAACAATATTGGAGAAACTTGCTATAGTAGACAGTGCAACAGTAGCATTAACATTCCTATCTCAATATAATTAAGCTTCTACAACCTATTATCTAAATTCTGACCCTTCAATTATAAGGGTGCCATTTAAGTTGCTTCCTTATGATAGAGTTAATTAAATGAAATATAATTAGGAAGACAATTTAGTTGTTAACTTTCATACATTTATTTCAACATGCACTTATTTTTCGAATTGAGCTTACAGTTCTAACCTACTAAAAAAAAATTAATATCGCAGTGTAAAAAATACTTTTTTTTATATATATAAGTTATGATGTTTAGTTTTTCGACTTGACCCACGTTGACTAATTTTAGTAAGTAAAGCTCAATATTTCTCACTTAATTGACAGTGATATTAATATTTCAATTCCCATTGCGTTCATAGTAATAAGAAACGTTTAAATTTATATCATTTGGCTATTTTTATAACTATCGTTTCTCATTTGAACTATTACACAAGAACTTGAATAGTTTTTATGCTATTTATATAGTATTACTCGCCTCGCTAGAATAATTATCTATAGCAGTAATTTAGTGTTGAGATAGACTGACGAAGACGGAGCTATTGAGGTTTGAATCTTGGTCGGGTGACCTTGGGGAGGTTTTTCCTAAATGTATTTCTACTCTCTCGCTATGCAAATGTGTTTTCATTTTCTCTAAATTCAACGTTATCAATATTTAGCCTTTTGTATATAGTATTTATGTGTATAACCCTAATGGGCAGTAATTCTCGGTTCTAAATAATAATAATATATCTTATTTTAGGTCTTTTCAGGAGTCTCATCTCTTTCATTTACACTGAGTTTTAAGTGATTATAAAGCAAAATTTTACTATTGTTATGACACTAAACAATTATATAATATAAAACTGTATATAAGTTATGTTTAGGTCTAATGTGGATATTGTGCAAAGAATAAATTTTAGGGGTCTTTTGTTTACTTATTTATTGTTTCAAAAGTAGTTTTTGGAGACCTTTTTCAGAATATAAACAAATTTTTGCTATTTTGTTGGCCTCATTCCTATATTAGGGAAAGGTTGGCGAATTCATACTACCTAAGTCCTAGGGGAATCCATTATTTAAAATAATATGCCTATCAACACAAAAATATTCTTATACCACCATACAGTACTCACTTTAATCTTTACCAGGACATTTACTTTACCATTTTATTTTAAAAAATCATGAGAATAAAACGATGTTTCCCAAACTCTGACATTAGTTACGATTTCATCAACTGGTTTCTTAAATCGTACCTTTGATTCCAAAATCATAATTATATGTAAGTATTTTATACATGTATTTGTGAGTTGTTAATATTAGAACATTAAATTGAAATACATTGACAGAGTACCAATAATATAAACATAATTTAGTATCTTATGTATAAAACTGAGTCATCATGTACAAATGTTTCGTTAAAATTATATCAGAATTGCCTGTACTGTTTTGAAACCAAGTAAAAGCATGATTTAGGAGCCCTGGCGTTTAAAGCAAATAAACAAACATTATAACCTTAAGATAATGAGAGGAACATAAAAACGTAATAGTGTGAAATGTACACCAACAAACGAAGTATTACACTACTAAACGTTTTATAAAGTATTATTTTACATTAAAACACCATTTCCTTAAAAATGAAGCAGAAAAAAATAGCATCAGCTAACCTAGAATTTTTCAAAGTGATTTCTTTTGCGTCCCAACTGTGCTATTATCACGCGGTAAACTGTAAAAGGATGATTTGGGCATCAGTACGATTTCGATAACCTTCCCCTTATTTAGGTACGTTCAAAATTTAATTTTTACTAGAAACAGTAGGTTCGGTTCGTTTTATTCCAAGCTTTCCTTTGTACTCTAGAACATACCAATCAACAGTAGTTTCAAAATAACTCTCGTAAGGTTTAAAATATTCTAAATCAAAGCTATATATTAAATACTATAATATAATATCTTAGAACATGTCTACATAGTTTATGTCCAGATTTAGTGAAATATTTTAACTGGGATACGTGGACACTGGAAAATATTCTCGAATAATCGAATTTAAATACATTTAACTTTATTTTCTGGGGCTACGTCAAGTTGCGGGTTTACTCTGGGAATATCACTCACGTAGATTATATCTACTGTACCAAAATGAAAAATAAGCGGACACAAATATTACAAAATCAATTTAAAAGGTGCATGTTATTTTTAGGGGTGTGCGAGTAGGCACTTTCACTTTGAGTCGAATTTGAATGTAAACGAGTTTTTAAAAAAAAGTTGATAAATAAATATTTGTACGAGAAATATTTCAAATTGAATTTCTGCATAGACCTACGTATAAACCATTAATAAGCAGAGTCATAATTTTTTTAAATTAAAAACTTATAATCAGACAATTTTATTTTTTTAGATATTTGCTATATGTGAACAATTTTTTTAATTAGACAAAAGGATATATTTAAGGAATCAATTTGCAATAAAACTATATCTTAAAATCGAATACAATTTATAAACGCAGGAGTTTTCAGGGAAAATATCGAAAATTCTAAGTACCTACTTAAATTTTCAAGTTTTATAAAAATCTTTGAATTGAGTTCGAACAGCTACTAGACAAGGCACCGATTTAAAAAAACACATTTAGATTAAATAGTAATTTATTTGGTGTTTGGTTCTCGCTTTTAATTTACAAAATAACTAAGTAGTCCAAAGTTTTAAAAGCGAAAGTCTATATATGCATAATTATATATATATATATATATATATATATATATATGTGTGTGTCTTTAAATATATAAATGTGAAATAGAAGAGCACTTAAGTTAAGGTTAGATCTTTTTCTAATTTTATATTAAATAAGTGTGTAGTCAAAATAAATAAAATATCTCTTCCTTAATTACGTTTAGTTTAATTTTCTACACATAGTCATCTCGACAGTTCATGGATATCTGTCATAAGGATACTGGCCTTTGAATATAAAACTTTTTGAATGAAAAGTCCTGGTCAAATTCCGCGATGATGCCCATAACAAATATTCAAGAAACTATGAGATTACCATGTGTAGAAAATTAATTAAACTATATGTAGCAATATTTTATTTATTTTGGCCAAGGTATTTTTTTATAAAAACTGTCACACTACAGACCTTAGCTCTCCCTAACTTGTAAACAACCTTGAAGCATAGTCATAGCCTGCAAATTCCAAAACTAAGATTTTCAGATAGATCTTAACCCTCGACGTACCTATTTATGAAACAACATAGCTTACCAATTGCAACAAAAACAACATTCATTTATAACAAATTTAAATATTGTCACTGGCCAAAATATAAACAATGCTAACACAAACGTCACTATTTCAAAAAATTGTAAATGGCCATAAAATAAATCTGGTCAACGCAAACTAAATAACAAAAATTATGTGTCGTAAATGTTGAAATCGTATCTTTGTGTGTCAAGTGTGTGTTTTTGTGTAGTGCAACGAACGCCCACAAGAGTCGCGCTGCAATCGAGTGGGCTTTGATTCCATCCCCCAAACACGAGGGGTGGTTGATTGCATCCCGTCCCCCACCCCACCCCATCCCCGACCTCCTACTAGCGGGCATCATATAATAACAGTTAGCTCAATTGGCCGGGAATTCAGCAGCGCTTCATTACTATTAAATTGGCGGCGCAAAATGGAATTAATGGCTCTCGTGAATCACTCCCGGCTCTCTGGCTCTCTCCGTCTCTCTCTGATGCGTGTGTGGAGAGACTCGCGCTCAATTACATCACAAGGGCTGGAAGGGAGGGGGTAGAGGGGTGTTGCGTATGTGTGATATGGAGAACGCGTACAGTCTCTCTCAAGAGTGTGTCAACGTGTACAGTCGGGAGGAAGGGATTAGGGGAGGAAACATATCGCTCCCTGTCTGTAGCGCTTTGTGTTTTGGCCATAACAGCATCGGTGGACACGCGGACTAAAATGTAAAGCTCGTCTAGTCTGGTTTGCTGGTAGCGAGTAGGTCCGAGTTTGAGTCCCAGCCGGGTGTAATGAATGGGTTTTTGTTTATTAAATGGTTTATCATTCTCCCTTCACGCCAATGTGGGTACATTTCCTCTTAATTCTACCTTGCTCATCTCTAACACTTTAACATAATTTATATATATATATATATGCGTACAGTCCAATTTTCTTAGAATGGACCTTAAATGACCGCTATAGTAGGACTTTAACGAGAAGAGTTTTCTGAAAAGTTTTTTTTCCCTAACGAAATTCCTACTATAGAAACGCTACTAGATCTACTTTAACGTATTCATACGTCAAGTCATGGGACCTGCAACTCTCACTCTTGATGGATATTATCATTACCTATAAAATAATAATAATAATATATTAAAATGGTATCATTGTTAGCCGAAAAAAGTGTGTGTTTTCTAAATGAGTCTTTCTATGAAAATTTGACTGTGTTTATCAAGTTCCGTTTATAAACGTTTAGTAGCCTTTTTCTTCATTTTGATGACAGAGTAAATATCAAACGTATATTATCAGGGCGATGAGGATGGATAGGGAAATAACTATCACTGACTTAATCCATTTCCCCTAAAGAAGCAGGACGGCACATTTACTTGTGCCCAAACCTCCCCTTTTGTACCCAGTCGGGGATTGCATGCCGGACTCCCGGGACAGACTCGAGCACACCAACACACAGCTAACTCCACCGATGACGTTCAAATTTTACTGTGTTATTAGTGTTATATGGTATTGATAATATTTATCATACTAACAGTTTCAGATCACATGACCTGACGTAGGAATAAGTTAAGGTGGGAGTTTAGGGGAAGCGAGTTAAGGACAGTGTTTTTTTTTTGCAGTTTTTACAGCAAAACATTTTTTTGTTTGTTCAAAATAAATCAAATATTGCTTCAGTGGAACATATAATTTAATTTTCTCCACATGGTGATATCAACAGTTCTTGAATATTTGTCATGAGCATAATGGAATCATCCAACAAACCTTTTTTAAACTAAGAGAAAAAGTTGTAATTAAATTCCAGGACACCCTTAACAGATAGGATCTATTGAACAACTGTAGATATCATCATGTGAAGAAAATTAAATGATATGTTTCTACTGAAGAATTTTTTTTTAAATTTGTACCAAAAATATGTTTTGCTATAGAAACTGCAAAAAAAACACTGGCTTTTGTCGCGTCCTCTACAGTCCCACCTTAAGTCGATCTACAGTAGCCCCACGGCTTCTTTGGTGCTGACTGACAACTCACAGCTGACAATTGACAGCTTTAAAAAGTTACCAGACCAAGTTATGTATCCCTACGGCGAACCAGATGATCTGCAGAAACATGTGTTTAGCAGCTATCACTTTTGACAATCAAAATATAGGTATATACCTAAATGTTGACTGTCAATTGTCAGCTGTGAGCTGTCAGTCAGCACCAAAGAAGCCGTGGGGTTACTGTAGTAGCTTTTCAATGCTAGCTGTGAGATAGGGTTCTTCCTATTAAAATTTGACTGTGTGTAATAATAACTGCTAGCGCACATTTGTAAATTAATTAGTTTGAGTGAGTTTATGGGAACCGAATGTTGATTGGCCGATGAAACAGTTTTTATCTTGTAGAACGCTCGATAAACTACAGAGTTACCGCAGTTATTATGCCATTTAATGTCCCGAATTATACTATGCTTACCAAATAACGATGTTTACTAGAATTTCATATAAAATAAATCATAGTGTGCATTCCAATTTATTTTTTGACTCGTAATGTACAATGCGAGTTATTACCCCATGAATTAATTATATTTTAAATCAATTTGTTCCATATAGCTTTATTAAGGGGGATATATGATGGGTTAAACTTTTTCATATTGGCACTTAATTTAAGCTAATTTAAATATAGATAGAGGATTAAAGGGGTAGTAATACACCTGGAATCAGTAAGTGAACCCAGTGTATTTAAATGTATAGGCCTAATTAACATATATATATATATATATATATATATATATATATAAATGAATACCAAGTAAACTGCCTTAATCCTAACTAAATTATAAGATCAATAAATTGTTGAGTTTAAATAATTGAAAAATAAAATTAATACCAGTTTGTTTAGTAATTCAACTATTTCTGTGTAATAATTATTGTTGAGCAAAAGCTATAAAAAATAAAAACTATGCTACACTCGTACATGCTTTCTCGTGTAGTCAATTGAAATAAGGTACAAAATGTTATAAAATTGGCTATCAGTAAAATACCTTCGAATAAGGTTTTCTCCGGGTTTTTTTTATAGTCAGATGAATCACTCCTCAGATATACATTTTGAATAAAATAAATAAAAGGCATACCAACATTAAATTCTGGTAAATTTTCCCATCAAAAGTTCCTCGATCAACAATCGTTTCTGCATCATACTTTATGTAATTATGCATATCAATATTATAAGTATTCCTTAAATTCAACCTTTCCTCCTCACCCGCCATTACGGGGAAAAATTTAACATTAATAAAATGTACATTTTAATATTATTATATCTTTTCTTACATCCATTAACGTTTCCAACCTGTGGCCTGGGTCAGTATTTTTATTCAAGCTATATATTTTCAACTACCGGCTTGCTAGGCCTGTTGTAGCTTCATATTCCTTATAATCTAACTTAATACTAGGAGAGGCACAACATCCAGTCCCTGTACTGTGAAAGGGTTAACTCACATTTCACCAATGATACATTTTTCGGCCATGCCGGGAATCAAACCCGGGACCCTTAGCTCCGTAGACAGATACGCTACTGACCGAGCTAAGGTGTCGGAGTTTTATATTACTAAACTATTTAATTTCCTTGTGACAGTTTTTTATTATGAGCAATCAAGTTTATTTTTGAAACTCAAATATTATTTTTAATTTCTTTTTTTACTAACACAAATATCGTATTTTTAATCATGTGGTTTTCTTACGGGATCGACTGAAAATGTCCACTAGATCGACCTGTTGCCGACCCCTGGTCCATACTAAATATATACACAAGAAAACTGTAATTGTTTAGTGGTGATATTAATTTTCCCCAGCTGACTCGTGATTTTCTCGTATTTTTACAGACAGAAAGACAAGGGGCAGACAAACATGTGGACATAAGGAATACGAATATTCACGTTTTTAAGTTCAGGACCAGATCAAACATCAGGTTCATCTTGAGGACGAGAAACTTCACGATTGCAATACTTTTTATATATGAGAAAGTAAAAATGTATAGTCAAAATCATTCTAACTCAATTTCTTTATATTACGAAACCATTAAAAGTGTTTTAACTAGGGGCATTTATGCAATCCTATCCGAGAAATGACTATAAAACAATTTACTATTCCAAATAAATTTATTTTCGAATCACGTTTTAATACCTGTTCGGGCTATTCTTTTGTAACTACACTAATTGAATGGGAATGAGGAAGATAGAGCTTAGAAGAAATGTACATGAATTCGCGTTGAGGAAGACATACATTAACATAGTAGTGTATAAAACCAGCCATAAAGTAACTTGGGGAAGTACACTAGCCCCACGACTTCTTTGGTGCTGACTGACAGCTTTGAAAAGTTATCGGACCAAATTATGTATACCTACGCCGAACCATATGATCTGCAAAAACATGTGTTTAGCAGCTGTCTCTTCTGACGGTCAAAATTTAGGTATATACCTAATTATTGATTGTCAAAAGTCAGCTGTGAGCTATCAGTCAGCACCAAAGAAGCCATGGGGCTACTGTATATAACCAGCCATACAGTAACATGTCGAGGTATATAACCATCCATACAGTAACATGTCGAGGTATACAACCATCCATACAGTAACATGTCGAGGTATACA
The DNA here is from genome assembly GCA_901482245.1 of Timema douglasi. Classification (NCBI taxonomy): domain Eukaryota; kingdom Metazoa; phylum Arthropoda; class Insecta; order Phasmatodea; family Timematidae; genus Timema; species Timema douglasi. The sequence continues at coordinate 14,007 of CABEEJ010002227.1, forward strand.
ACCATCCATACAGTAACATGTTGAGGTATGCAACCATCCATACAGTAACATGTTGAGGTATACAACCATCCATACAGTAACATGTTGAGGTATACAACCATCCATACAGTAATATGTTGAGGTATACAACCAGCCATACAGTAACATGTTGAGGTATATAACCATCCATACAGTAACATATCGAGGTATATAACCATCCATACAGTAACATGTTGAGGTATACAACCATCCATACAGTAACATGTTGAAGTATACAACCATCCATACAGTAACATGTTGAAGTATACAACCATCCATACACTAACATGTTGAGGTATACAACCATCCATACAGTAA
>CABEEJ010002227.1:21057-51838 GCA_901482245.1 Timema douglasi
CATAAATAACAGTCAGGTTGGTCACAAGATAGTTATATTTATATTCAAGAAAATAACAAGTACAGCTCTATGAGAGAGTGAAGGAATGAATTGCGTTAGGTGCTGAATCCGCAAACAACAATCAAGATTGAACAATAATATAAGAAGTATGTGGGACGCCTTCCCACGCTCTCAAACGGAGACTCAAAATAAATCATACAATCTGTAATAAAATTGACCTTCGTACAAATTTTTTAATAACAAAAATAATCGCTAGTCATGGGCAAAATTCAAGGAACTAGTAATGTAAAGATTATGTTTACTCAACACCACCAGTGGTTCTCAAACAGTCTGTTAGTCTGATAATGGCAGTACCACGATGTGTTAGTGGAGCGGAGCCTTGGCAAGACGGGTCCAATGGGGCCACAATGGTGAGCCAAACAATGGTTTTTCTTTAGGTGTTGTAACAGGGCTACAAGTTGAAAAGTTTAAATTTTAAGTTTAACTTTCTTTAATAATGTGTGACCCGCCTCGGTGGCGTAGTTGGCTAACGCGCTTGTCGTGTTGAGCTCGACTGCTGAGGACGGGGAGATCGAGGTTCGAATCTCGGTCGAGTGAACTGGGGGTGGTTTTTCCTAAATGGTTTTCCACTCTCCCTCCACGCAAATGCGGGTTCACTTCCTCTAATTCAACCTTCCCAATTCCTAATCCATTAGAGTAATTAGTACTTAAAGCGTATAACCCGAACGGGTAGTAAGACGCGGTGCTAAATATTATTATTATTATATTAATAATGTGTGATAACTCACATAAAACGCTACAAAACAAACCCACATAACCTTAAAATATTTTGTTGTGACCCTATAAACACATTATTTTATTTGACAGAGTAAGTATAGATATAGGTTTATAGACTTATGATATAATCTCAGAAGTATATCGTGGTAAGCGTCGTTTATATTTTTTTTAACTTTGAACTTAGAGTTTTAATATTTGAACTGGTTACAACCCTGCTGATGAGTTCTGCCTACATTTTGTTGAAAAAATATTTTTAAATGTATAACAGTTTATTAAAACAATTCGTGATTTCTAAATGTCTGCAAAGCGTCTCAGGGCTGTGCCATGTAGCACCCTTAACTCGCATCTCATTGAATCAGGCCTTACAAAGTCGCCCAAAGTTCCTGATTCACTTGCTTGAAACATATTACGGTAGATATTCTGAAAATTGAAAAATGACACCTGGACACGAGAATCAAACCCGGGACCTACGGTAGAGCCTCGTCCATCTGAACTAATTGGGGCCGAATCTTTTATGTATTATCGACAATTCGGATAGAGCGGGAGAATACGGGAGAATCTGTAACGACTGTATTTTCACAAGGATTAAATTACAATTCGGATAGAGCGGGAGAATACGGGAGAATCTGTAGCGACTGTATTTTCAAAAGGATTAAATTACAATTCGGATTGAGCGGGAGAATACGGGAGAATCTGTAACGACTGTATTTTCACAAGGATTAAATTACAATTCGTATAAAGCGGGAGAATACGGGAGAATCTGTAGCGACTGTATTTTCACAAGGATTAAATTACAATTCGGATTGAGCGGAGGAATACGGGAGAGTCTGTGGGGACACTGTATTGAAGTCTGGTCTGCTGAGTGTATTTTTTCCTATATGGTATTCCTCTCTCACTTCGCGCAAATTAGGGTACACGTTCTCTAAATTCAACCTTACTCATCACTGACCAATTAGCGTAGCTAGTACATACTGTATGAATGTAACCCACAGTGTGGGAAAAATAATAATTTGTGAATTCCATATTTTGATGGATTCCATAATTTAACTGTTTTGCAACATAAATACATTGTTTTGATCCCTCGCCCTTTTTGAGTAGTTAGTTCTTTACAATATTACTTGATATAAATGTTACAAAACTCTCAAAATGTGGGTAAAATTATTTATTCCACGCTGTGTAAAGACAGAAACCACTTCAAGCAATCTTGAATAAGAATCAAATAGCTGAATCTATTATTTATGCTTTTTAGTGAGGAATTCTCCCATCTAGATATCATATTCTGAAAATTGGAAAATGACACCCACCTGGACACGGACATGGTCCCGGGTTCAATTCCCATATCCAGGTGTCATTTTTTCAATTTTCAGAATCTTGAATAAGTTTACTAGTTAGCATTTAACTCTCTAATTGGGAGAATGGTTGGTTATGTGTGTGGCACAAGAATATCAAAACATGTTGAAGTTGCATAAACCTTTTGTCACAAGCATGTGTACAGTAGCCCCATGGCTTCTTTGGTGCTGACTGACAGCTCACAGCCGACTTCTGACAGCCAACATTTAGGTATATACCTAAATTTTGACCGTCAGAAGTGACAGCTGCTAAACACATGTTTTTACAGATCATTTGGTCCGGCGTAGGTATACATAATTTGGTCTGGTAACGTTTCAAACCTGTCAGTCAGCACCAAAGAAGCCATGGGGCTACTGTAGGTGGGTTGCTGCCTAATGTTGAAATCATGTACGATTTGGGGCCCACTCACTTGAGAGAGAGAGGTTTAAGTTGCGTCCACATAATTAGCAGTGTGCTTTCTATCATGATGGCTTAAATTTCAGGTAGAAACCATCATCGTCTCGTGTTGACATCCCTCGTAATATCCAAACTTCCTCAGTTATTGTCGTTCAATGGTTTTGGTAAGGTTAGGTTAGGTTAGGTTGGGTCAGGTCAACATCCCGGGCAGCAATTCGTACGTGGCCCTAACAATGTGGGGCCGCAATTCAACTGTTGCTTTAGAGGTAGACAGCTCGTGCTGCCGCAACTCCCCTGCAGCCCCACGAGCAGGGCCTAGGTTTTGATGACCTATAGAATGTCAATAAGTGACCAATTTGATTGAGCATTGTGACATACTGTGAAGGTGGATTTTCCAATCACACAAGTAAAGAGAGAACAAATTCTATCGAAACCTTCGTTATCTTCTCAGCCTGACAAATGTGGCGGCGGAATCAAATATTTGAGTGTTCACGAAATTATAAAATATCAGTAAAAGTAATACTTAGGTCTATATTCAACATAAATAACTAAAAAATGACTTACACAAAAACAAATGAGTTAGAAATTCAAAAATGAGCAAAGATTTACCTTTCAAAAACACATTTTTATAACTAGGTGATCATGAACAAAGATTATTTACAAATGAGCATTGTCGATGTACCAAAAAAAAAATGACATACCATAAACATTTAAGCTCTGGTCATATGTTTCTGCAACTTCATCTGGCATGCGAACTGTTTTAACAATTTTTTTATTTATTTTATCTCTTTTCAAGAAAACTGAACATCGTCGGTTTTTGCAGTCAAGACTTTTATTCAAAGTGAATTTATAACATCCACGCCATTGGATGAAATTAAATTTAATATTCTCAGAAGAAGAGCGTTTGTGCCATTTCTTTTGGCGACGTTATAAAAGAGAAGGGGGTAAAAAAAAAAGAGAGATAATTTGTAAAAATTACATTTCTCCATTTCTCAACTTCCCTAATTTGTCAAAAGGAAGCTAGGAAGTGGCAGATGGAGACCAAGAGGAGGTTCGATAATTTATTTATGAAATACTTCTAAGGAAGAACTTCAATTATTATGTTAGCTATAATGTCTGCCAACTGGTCCTAAAACCGTCTCCATGAACCCGATCTATTTGACCGGCCACTGATGCCACGAATCACATTGAGGAATATTGGGTCTGGAATAAGACACGAATCACACTGGGTAATATTAGGTCTGGAATAAGACACGAATCACACTATGGAATATTGGGTTTGGAATAAGACACGAATCACACTGGGGAATATTGGGTCTGGAATAAGACACGAATGACACTGGGGAATATTGGGTCTGGAATAAGACACGAATCACACTGGGGAGTGCTAGGACTGCAATAAGGCACCAATCACACTGGGTAATATTAGGTCTGGAATAAGCCACGAATCACACTGGGGAGTGCTAGGACTGGAATAAGGCACCAATCACACTGGGTAATATTAGGTCTAGGAATAAGCCACGAATCACACTGGAGAGTGCTAGGACTGCAATAAGGCACCAATCACACTGGGTAATATTAGGTCTGGAATAAGCCACGAATCACACTGAGGAGTGCTAGGACTGCAATAAGAAACAAATCACACTGGGTAATATTAGGTCTGGAATAAGGCACGAATCACACTGGGGAATATTAGGTCTGGAATAAGGAAAAAATCACATTGGGGAATATTGGGTCTGGAATAAGGCACCAATCACATTGGGGAATATTAGGTCTGGAATAAGGAAAAAATCACATTGGGGAATATTGGGTCTGGAATAACGCACGAATCACATTGGGGAATATTGGGTCTGGAATAACACACGAATCACACTGGGGAATATTAGGTCTGGAATAAGACACGAATCACACTATGGAATATTGGGTTTGGAATAAGACACGAATCACACTGGGGAATATTGGGTCTGGAATAAGACACGAATGACACTGGGGAATATTGGGTCTGGAATAAGACACGAATCACACTGGGGAGTGCTAGGACTGCAATAAGGCACCAATCACACTGGGTAATATTAGGTCTGGAATAAGCCACGAATCACACTGGGGAGTGCTAGGACTGGAATAAGGCACCAATCACACTGGGTAATATTAGGTCTAGAATAAGCCACGAATCACACTGGGGAGTGCTAGGACTGGAATAAGGCACGAATCACACTGGGTAATATTTGGTCTGGAATAAGCCACGAATCACACTGGGGAGTGCTAGGACTGCAATAAGGCACAAATCACAATGGGTAATATTAGGTCTGGAATAAGCCACGAATCACACTGGGGAGTGCTAGGACTGCAACAAGGCACAAATCACACTGGGTAATATTAGGTCTGGAATAAGCCACGAATCACACTGTGGAGTGCTAGGACTGCAATAAGGCACAAATCACACTGGGTAATATTTGGTCTGGAATAAGCCACGAATCACACTGGGGAATGCTAGGTTTGTCAAAAGGCTTAGACCTTATTTTTGGTCCCACATCTTACTACCCACCTGAGCTATTCTCATTAAACTACTCTAATAAGGGGGTGATAAAGGTAGAATCCAAAGGGAAATTAATCTCATTTGCATGTTTGTAAGGTGTACAATATATTGGAAAAACACTGTTAGTATACTCAGAAGGGATTCAAACCCGCCCTCCCCATCACTCGTCATTTGACAAGATTGATATTTAGCTCGCAGGCCCAATAATGCGGGTCGTTCAAATGGTTTGATGTCATATGACATATATGTTTAAAAGTAATTGATGTCAAATCTGTTGTTTGAGACGCCTCCCAAGTCCTCCACTTCCATGTGACTTACATTGTAAATCACCAATTAATCGACTGTCTTGGCTTTTGATTGAAACGCTGCTACCGCAAATAAAACTTGGAATGTGAGCGATGTTATGATATTAAAAAAAAGACAAATACTTTTACTATACAGAGGGGCCCACAAAAATGTACGTACATCTTCTTGAATACTTTACTGGCAGTCTAAATTAAATATGGGAGTGTAGGGGACGAGAGAAAAGGTCAGCATGTTTACAGTTTGGATAGAAAAAATACCCATTTCGGTGGCCGCATGGTCTAAGGCATCACTCTCGCCATAGACTAGACTGCCGATGACGGGGAAATCAAGGTTAAAATCTCGATCGAATATAATTATGTTTTTTCAAAAATAATTTCTCAATCTCCCTCCACGCAAATATGGGTAACTTACTCTAAATATAACCTTCCTCATATATAAAACCATTAGCGTAATTAGTACGTAAACATATAATCCAAACTGGTGTTAACAAGTGATTCTAAATAAATAAAAATAAATAGGCCTATAGTAAAACTTTCTTTTTGGAAAAATAAGTAGAATATTGCTCCAGTAGAAAACCAGATCTTAATTTTCTTCACAATATGACAACAACAGTTCTTGAATATCTGTCATGAGCAAATCGGCATTAGATGATAAACCTTTTGAAATGTAGAGGAAAATCTCTTGTCAAATTACGCAATTATGAATTATATTCAATTGTGTCATAACATTTATTAAAAATTAAAACCTAGTGTTTCATAAGTTATAACACACACACACACACACCCTGTCGCCAATCACCACAAGTGGTGAATTGGCCATAAAAGTGTGGCGAATTTGAGTTTTCCAGCTTTCACAGTAAAATAAACCTTTTCCTGACATTTGCTATTTTTAATTTGATATTTTCTGAATTATCATTGTAAGCATTCCGAACAATCTGGTTTAAAATTCATATTCCCAGACTAATGTTTTAAATTCATTCTTAAAGGTCAATTAAAAAATCGAATTTTACCCTTGGATTGATTTATTTTAAATACATAAAGCTACATTATTATTGATAATGTAAAATAATACCCCGACACCAATTTTGAACTAAATCTTTAGAGCTATTAAATATATATATATATATATATATATATAACAAAAATCACTCATTTGTTAAGTACTATTAAATTAAAAACAAACACATCATCTTGTTAATCACAATAATTATTCTCTATATATGAATAGACATTGATATATTTGGTTATCGAGGGTAGATAAATGTCTTAATTTCATTCCATTCGAACACTATTTTAGTTAGTAATTTACTTTAATGTTTACAATTTTGTATATTGGTATCTTTAACCGATTATAACACTCACTAAATATCGATCAATAATAATTTTATTGATTTATATAATACTAATCAATCAAAATAATATGTTGCCTTGTTCAGGACTTCAGACAACCCTTTTTTTTTTGTTTCCCGTTCAATAGTTATGACAAGTTTCAAAAATAATACATTTTCCTTCACTTTTTTATAAGTGAAAAGCTTTGCCATCTCAAAAAGAGTACATAGACTGTTTGGAAAACGTAATTTCAAATAAATTATTCGCAGTTGAATAATACCAAATACTGCCCGTGACCATAAATGTAACAATTTTTTTATAATATCTGCTAAGATATAAGTTTTTTTTTTTAATTGGGCTTAAATGCTACAAAGAAATAACCGTTTTTACACGTTACAAAAAATGTTGTGTGGACTATAAAAGAATTTTGGTCAAGATATACCTAATGAAATGTTTAATTGTATCAACAAAAAATTATCATCATACTTTTTTTTATACAGTACAAAATTATTTAGTAATATTCTCAAAACACTCTTTTGTGGTTTACAAAAAATGATTGTTAAACTTTACTTTTATTTTGTACTATTTTGCTATTTCCAAAAATATATTTTTGTAGGCCTAACAAAACGATTATTGTGATCGACAAAAATTGTGTAATTAGACTGTTATTTTGTTCATTTTGAAGACACAGCACATGTTCTACTGTAGTGTGTACAAAGCGTTATACTGATAAGGATTTTTTTTATTTTGTAACAATAATTGTAAATATAAACATTTTTATTTTTAGAAGGAGTAGAAGGAACAAGATAATAGAAAGAGAATCAAATAGTATTTTAGTGCAAGATATTTTTATTGACGCATGAAAGGCTAGATTTTGTTAGGTATGAGTAGTTTTTAATAACAAAATTATTAAATATTGAATAATACAATAAGATTGGTGTCATACTGTGATAATCACATTAGTTTAAATATTCACTTTCTCCTTTAATTTGAGTGAATTTTGTTTTAATATTATAATAATTATAATGATTAACAACAATATTGTTGTATTAAGAAATCCAATGGGTCTGATAATTTTACACTTTAAAAAAACTATGACTTTATATATAAAAAAAAAGAATCCTGCCACTTTTACGTAATATCCGCGAAAAGTATATTATAATGTTTACTGGAAACAATGGTCTAGACCAGGGGTCACAAACTCAAATGCCATCAAATAATTTAGGCCTGTTTGAAAGAAATGGGTCGGGTATAAGAAAAACAACAATATAACACACAAAACATAACAATAGCATGCCACACACAAAATTGATGCTACCTTGTAATTTACCAACGAATTCTCTCGAAACACGCTCGTGGCGCCCTTATTTGACATTATAAAAATATGTTAATAGTTACACAACTTTTGTTGCATTTAATTTGACAAATAAAAAAAACAACTTGTCCTCCACAAATTGAGTTTTGTAGAAAGGATTTCGTGATTTACCATAGAGAAATAAAACTAATATATATCAACAACAAAATGCTATCTAGTTAATCAGTCAACAATATTGATTTTGTAGTCATTACAAAGTAATTTATTTTAGTGCGTCATCTGTTATCGACACTATTAAAAGGAAGTGCAGGGAACGCGAAAAAAAAAATTGTAGTGTTTTTGCCGTTTTTATAGAACAAAATTTTTGGACAAAATAAATTAAATATTGCTCCAGTAAATACATAATACTTTAATTCTCTTCACATGGTGATATCAACAGTTGTGTATATATGTCAAGGATGCCCTGGAATTAAATTTAAAAAAATTATCTTCATTCAAAAAGTTTATCATCTAATGCTGCTATGCTCATGACAGATATTCAACAACTGTTGAGGTCATCGTGTGAAGAAAATTAAACTCTGTTTCTACTGGGGCAGTTATAGTTAATTTATTTTGGCGAAAAAAAAGTTTGTTTTAAAAACTGTAAAAACACTTACCTCTTCTTGCGTACCTATACTTCCACCTTAATGTTAAATAAGATAATGAGGGTGCATTTATTATGAAACTCACACCTATGAGCACGCGTCAACCTTGTATTTTCCGGACTTCTCGTGCGGGAGAGGTCAGGGTTCACAGTGTAAACTGGAGGTGCTTTTTTCTTGAATGAGTTTCCACTCCCCCTCCACGAAAATGAAGGTACATTTTCTTTCAGCCCTACCTTCCTTATGCCTACTCGATTTGTGGAGATATTCGGGTATCCCGAGCAAGTATTAATACGCTTCATTTATTTTTAATGTAAGCAGATTAAAAATTACGAGATAAAACAGAGCAGCATATGTGCTGAGAATCGAACCATGATCACGCAAGTCTGTGTAAAACATGCCCTGCACATATAACTGTGACAGTTATTAGTTAAAAAACCAAAGTATATTTATAAAACCGTTATAACAGATCTTGACTATTATCGTTATGTAATTATTGCCAGTTTAATTGAGATTTGTTGACGAAACCAAAACAAGGTTTGAATGTATTGGTAAGGTCAGCGGTTGAACTGTCGTCCAACTTTGAGACTCTCATCATAACACGATACAAACAATGTAAAGCAGTCAATCATCATTCAACATTTGATTAGTGGTGGTCCCTATTGTCTTCCTAGTATTGATCTTATCAATCAATTGATGACAATATACTCTCCTCATGTCTCCATAATGTCGCCAGTGTAGGACAAGGCTGGCCGCACACCAAATGCAACATATGACTCGCAGAGATTTGTGTCGAGACAAAATTTCGCATCATGTTTCATTTGGTTTAGAGACATTTTGACTCGCAACAAGTTATATTTGATTGATTTCCCCGCCATTTGTAAGTGAGCCTTCAAAGAGTTGGGTGCAGTGATTAGTTGGTTCTTTAAAAAAAAAAAAAAGTGAATTTGTGCAGTTGGGTGACTGATGGCTAACGAGGAAGCAGGCGTGGCCATTCTTTTATAGCAATCTACACAGATTTTTGACGTGCAGCCAGAAAAAATAATATTGGGATCACCCAATAAATCGAAAAAGACACATTAATAACTTTGTAGTGGGACTCAGTTTTTCAAAATAATTTAAATAGTAACATGACCGAAAATCCATATGTTATTTGGGGCCTGGCGCATGCGCAGTTCATGTTTTGTCGCACGCGTCTGCAGCACGTTGAGACAACATGTCTTGTCGCGGAGCAAAATGTTGCATTGGGAGTGTGTGGCCAGCCTTACAGTGACCATTTCGTCCCTTGGCATTTCTAGGGACACTCAATCTAAGATCAATGATTGGTACCAGAGAAGTTATTGGTACACATACGATGGATGGTTTTTATGTTCGTGCTAAACATCTTCAACACTTCTCATTGCTCTCCCATGCAACACCCTTAATTAGACAGTGACAATAAATTAAGCCCATCAAATAAAACGATGGTCATTTACGATTAATAAAACTTAGAGAAAACTGCTAAACCGATACGAACAAACTAACACTAATTTTAAGTGCTAAAGAGCCAAAATTTCACTAGAAATATTAAGTAGATTCCAACGAAAACACGATTTTATAGGCAAATTTCCAGTTCAATCTGTACAATTATTATTATTATTATTATTATTAGCACCGCGTCTTACTACCCGTTCGGGTTGTACGCACTTACGCTGATGTGTAATGGTAGGGTGATTGTGAGATGAAATGGAGGACCTACAGTTTAACGTGGGATCCGAACCATGGTGGAGGCCTGGCATTCCTCACATTCAGAAGGTGTCTTGTCAGAGGTGAAGGAAGGGTTTGGTAATCAGATAAATCTTTACCGGGACCGAGGATTGAACCCCGGCCGCCAGCATAGAAGTCTGACACCTTACCCCTAGACCGCCAGGTCACCCATCTGTACAATCATTTCTTTTTTACATCACCGTGGAAACCCTGATATGATTATGATTTTTTATCAGTAGATAAAATATTTATCCTTTGCTAAAAATAACTCAATTCTTATTTAAATGTAATGGTGCAACAAATAGAAACATTACAGCAACAATGTGTATGTACCAAACAAACCAATGGTGGTAGGTTAAATATATATAATTTTGTTGCACTCTTGCGTTTTCATATATTTTTTTTACTCTTTAAATTCTTTCCTCTGATATTTACATAATTTTCTAAGAAATTTAAAAGTCATTCAGGGACAACAATATTATTTGAAGGACTGTCCCAGAAAATTGGGGTTGAATAGTCGTTAATTTAAGGGTAAGAGCACACAGGCAGCTGCAAGAAGTGGGGAAATACATACAGGTAACAACCTACACCGAGTGACGCAACAAGATGGACGTCAAGCGCCAGCCTACAGGCTCTCTCTAGTCTGTGGTTTGCTCCTACAAAACATCCAGAACTTTACCGAGAATATAACCAAAGGTCTTGGTTTGCGTCCTTCTATACTCCACGGATCGTGACTCGTGTTTCCTTAGCACGTGAAACAAATGGTGATATTCCCCCATGGCCGCGGGGAGAATTTAATATTAGGGAGAGGGGTTTAAAAATCGTAAGTTTATGAGTTAAAACTTACGACCAAGCCCTAAGAAATAAGAAATTATTTTTGCAAGAGAGGTGGGTTGTAGGGCGGGGGGGGGGAGGGGAGGGGGGATAACTAACACAAACATATTTTTAGGGATTTTTATCTCCTCACCCTCAATTGGTTCCTAGAAGTTATTTGTAGGAGTCCTTGTTTGGAGAATTTTTGAAACTGCCCCACTCTCAATTTTTTTATTTTATTTGGATACTCCTAGAACCTATATGGAGTAGTCTTCCTTTGGCAAATTTTTGAAAATGTTGATGCTTCTAAAAGCTATTTTAAGAAGTGTTCACTAGAATTTTTAAAATCTGCTTTAAAAGCTATTTAGAATGTTTTTCGCCTGATATTTTTTTCGTAGATGCCCTTAGAAGCTGTTAAAGTAATCTTTCCAACACATTTTTATAAATTGAATTCTTTTAGAAGCTAATTGGAGTGGTTCTCGCTTGTGTTTAAAAAATGGTGTGTGTGTGTGTATATATATATATATATATATATATATATATATATATATATAGAGAGAGAGAGAGAGAGAGCTAGAGCGATAGATAGAGAGAAGATATTTACAGTGACCCTCCACGGGTATTTCTTCTAAAAATGTACACGGGAACAGAAGCTTTGAACAGGAAATTACAAACTAAATAAGAACAATATTCATTAATGCATGAAAGGTCAGGTTAAGCTAGGTTGGGTAGTAACCATATATATATATATATATATATATATATATAAATTATGGAATGTTTGAAAGAAAGGTTTGTACTAGGATTTTGCACTTGGCTTACTGATAATGTTTTCTTGAGTTGTCGTGGAGGAATTCGACCCCCAGTGGGTGGCCTTGACACTAAATGGAGGAACTCAACCCCCAGTGGAGGAACTTGACACCAAGTGGAGGAACTCGACCCCAGTGGAGTAACTTGATCCCAAGTGTAAGAATTCGACCCCAAGTGGAGGAATTTGACCCCAGTGGATTAACTTGACACCAAGTGGAGGAACTCGACCTCAACTGAAGGAACATGACCCCAAGTGGAGGAACTCGACGCCTAATAGAGGAACTTGACTTCTCAATGGAAAAACTTGATTCCCCAGTGGAGGAGCTTGACCCCTCCCCTAGTGGAGGAACTTGACCCCAGCAGATGACGTTGACCTCCCAGTGGAGGAACTCAACCCCCAGTGGAAGATCTTGACCCCCAGTGGAGGACTTGATCGCAAGGGGAGAAACTTGATCCCTCAGGGGAGAAAGTTGACCCCTTCCCCAGTAAAGGAATTTGACCTGTCAGTGGAGAAACTTGACCCGCAGTAGAGGAATGTGACCTTCCAGTGAAGGAATTTGACCCCCAGTGGAGGAACTCGACCCCCCAGTAAAGGACTTGACCCCAAGGGGAGAAAGTTGCCCCTCCCCCAGTGGAGGAACTCCCCCGCACCCAACTAGTCTGGCTCCAAGTCCACATACCCACCCAGCCCGTTCGAATTGAACCAAAAAGGAGAGCTCTAATGAAGCTGTCATCTGAAAAGAGGATGAGACTCGTATTGGTGAGCTTGTGGAATAAACGTCAGGCTCATCTCTGAATTGCCAATGGTGGGCAAGTTTAGGTTAGAGCTCCAAGTGCGAATACTGGGGGTGTTTTTTCCTAAATGGTTTCTTAACATAATTCCACCCAAATGCGGGTACGTTTACTCTGAATGTTACCTTCCTCATTCATACCCTATCGACCTCAGTGGTCTTGGGGTAAAGTGCTCGTCTCAAGAGCTGAAGCTCACGGGTTCAATTCCTGTCGAGGCCGAAGGGAATCCATAGCACAGCTTCCTTCTGAGGAGAATTAGGACCGTTGGTCAATTGAGACATTTAAAAGATCCCTGAAAGGCACGATACGAGATATCTGTACGGCAACATTTGTAGGCTCTATATCCTTCACGCATAGAAGTTCGCTGCTGAAGGAGTGACTTCCGCACTCAAGATATATCTTAGTACATTTCCCTTCTCCCAGATGGAGCGGGTGGGCGGAACTAACCAGCTGAAAGGCTGAGTACTCGCGCTGCTCCGGATGCAGGAGGATTGTAAATTATCGACAAAGACAATTCCTGAACCATTGTTGTAATTAAGATGGTATAGCAGTGAAAGCGAGCTGAGGCCAGGATTTCTATAGTTTTAACAGCAAAAATGTTTGGGCCGAGATAAATTAGCCCTAGATGTTGCATATTTAAGCCATACTCGTGGCATATAGTAACCGACCCCGTGGTCAGTGCACCTGGATACGAATCTAGGCGTTTCGGGATCGATTCCCTGCTGGGTATTCTTACCTCAGGAGGAATGATCCCAACGATCACCCGAGTTGAGTTAGTGAGACTTAAGTTAGGTCAAGATCTTCATTGGCTCCACGCTCTCATACTCACTATCAACATCACCTCATCTCATCGCGACATGGAAAGAGCCTCCACGAAAAGGATCTGCCTACGATTAGTACATTCGGGCGTCTCCTGGGCAACGGTACATTAGTACTGGATAATTATTCTGCTACTGGGCTAATAATTATGTAGCCCAGATGCGCAATATTATTATTATAGGGCAAATAGTGCATATTTTAACACATAATAATAACAATAATAATAAATAATATTTTTCTGACATATGTGTAGGTATATTTTATATAATTATCATACCCTATATACATTATGTGTAAATATTATGTAAATAATTTTAAAACTATTCATCTAGGATGACCGCCTCTGTAGTCGAGTGTCCAAAACCTCAGATCAAGAGAACCCGGGTTCGGTTCCAGATGCTTTAAGAATTTTCCTGTGAATCATTGGGTCTAGAACGGGGTCAAACTCGGTCCTGTGAGGACAGAATGAGGAGCTACTTGAATGAAAAAAAAAGTAGAGGCTACAATCTAGAAAACTGCGATTTGTGGCTGGGTTTTTTATTGTGCTGACCACATGACACCTTCTCTCCGCGAATGTTGGCACTATCTTCACTAATATGGGGTGGCCGCTTGGTTGATATATTTCGCTCACGGGCTGACACCGTGGAGTTTTTTTTTTGTCAAGGTTTTCAGGCAACTTTAACAAATTCAGGGTATATTAGAAAAAAATTATGATAATTATATTTTAGACCTTATTTTAACCTTTCAAACCATACTTTGTATCATAAGCTCATATGTGAATGCATATTTAAAGTTTTTAGTCGAAACATCAGAGCCCTAGCAGTAATGAAGAGAAAGCACCCGACATTCCCCACATACATCATCTCCGAGCCTCGCCGGCCGACTAGACGGGAAATCATGCTGGTTCTAATAGAAGGGTCAAACAAAATGGCCATCATTTACATAATGAATAGGGTCAAATAGATAAAGTCATTGCTAACACGTTTTATTAGACATTTATAACGGAGTTATTGGGTGGTATGTTGCCTTGCGGCGTTGCTAGATTTCCCCGCTGTCGCTCACAGCTTTTCATTTGTTGTCTCTGAAGAGGAAAGACGCGCAGTTGCTGGTCGCGCAATGAAGGTTTCTTCTCTTTAAAAAGTCAAGGACTTTTATTAGAGTACAAAGTTAACTGCCGAAACACAAGTCGAGGGTTTCATCAAGAGAGATACGGTTTACAGGAAATCTGGAGTTGGCTATTAATTATATTTCATCTAGTTGAAAAATAACACTTTGACACTGGAATTGAGCTCGGTACTCCGCGCTCAGCGAATCAATGTCCTACCACTGAACTATCCAGGACCAATTCTACACGTCCATTATAGACTCTGCCTTAAACTATGAGTGAAGAACTATCCTGAGTATGCGATGGATTCTGGATAGCGCTAAGCCAAGGGTTCCGGGTTCGATTCTCATGTCATTTTTGAATTAATATTTTTTTATCACCGTGTATTATTACCCATTTGGGCTAAAATTAAACCATGGTTTTTTTTA
Source organism: Timema douglasi (assembly GCA_901482245.1). Classification (NCBI taxonomy): domain Eukaryota; kingdom Metazoa; phylum Arthropoda; class Insecta; order Phasmatodea; family Timematidae; genus Timema; species Timema douglasi. The sequence goes on from CABEEJ010002227.1 coordinate 36,220, forward strand.
GCATTACGTCTTGCCACCCATTCGAGCTATACACTTATGTACTAATTACGCTAATGGGTTAGGGCTAAGGAAGGTTGTAACTAAAGTCTGTTCAGCGTAGGAATTGTTTTCTGAAAGGTCTTTTTTCCTACCAGAAATCTATTATCGAGAAGGATATTGGTAGGAAAAAAGACCTTTCAGAGAGTAATTCCTACCGTGAATGGAGTTTATGTAGGCCTATATTTTCCCCTTTCATATTCCTAATCAAAAATTCCCACCCTTAATATACTTAAGGTTAATGGACCATTTTATAATATTGATTGCGTATAGCCCAAACGGGTTGTAAGACGCGGTGCTAATAATAATAATAATAATAATAATAATAATAATAATAATAATAATACAATATTGAACTTATTGAATCCATATGTGTTGAAATCTCTTCTACTGATTTATCAAGCTTGGGTGGTCCTTTAATTATTTTTATTGTTGTTGACAAATTTATGTGATGCCATTGTGAAATATTAGATTTTGTTAACAGGCTTAAACCCCTCTGCCTAGTAAAACGTCCACAACAAGGCACTCCCATTTAACTGTTCTGGCGCGGTTATTTTTTTCTCCCTCGTTTCTAAAAGCTGACGCAATATGGTGAAGTCCAATGAAACTGGAAGATTCTAGAAACCTGTCTGACTATAACCAAGGAAAAGTGCTTTTCCGGCTTCACTCGGCCTGCAACCACGCTGTAGTTAAGGTCCGCGGCGCGCTAACATCCAGAGTTCAAACTTTAAAAGCTGCCACATGTTGAAATCTTTTCATTCGGAACTGTTCAAATACTGTGAGATCGTGTGTAATTTTATTTTAGTAAATCCAACCTAATAATTATAAACCTGGTATTTTCATGATAGAGTATACCTAGAGTTCAAGTATGACAAAGTTACAGTTATATTCAATTATTATTTACCATGGTGACCTGGTGGTCTAGGGGTAAGGTGTCGGACTACTATGCTGGCGGCCAGGGTTCAATCCTCGGTCCCGGCACAGATTTATCTGATTACCAAACCCTTCCTTCACCTCTGACAAGACATCTTGTGAATGTGGGGAATGCCAGGCCTCCACCGTGGTTCGGATTCCACGTTAAACTGTAGGTCCTCCATTTCATCTCGCAATCACCCTACCATTACACATTAGCGTAAGTGCGTATAACCCGAACGGGTAGTAAGACGCGGTGCTAATAATAATAATTATTATTATTATTTACCATGGCGACGGGAGGTCAGACAATATTTTAATAGGTAACGTCTGAGATGGCACCCGCCGTGTGGCGTAGTTCCGCGTTACTTAACAAGTATGAATTTAGAGGAAGTGTACCCAGCACTTGCGTGGAGAGAGTGGGAAACAGTTTAGGAAAAACCATCCTTAGAACGCCCGATCGTAATCGAACCATGATCTACCCGTCATCGGTTGTCTAGTCTATTGCGAGATTAGCGCCTTAGACAATGCGGCCACTGAAGTGGGTTCAAACTAGTTGAAATACATGTAAATGAAGTCAAACCGTGACTTAAGATTGTATTCAACTTCATATTTGTTATTTTATATTTAAAAAAACTGCCATGTTGGTAGAGTGTCTCTTGTTTTAGTGAAATTTGGAGGTACAAATTGATCAGCAACAAAACAGACTAAACATAAGGTTTATCAATTTTAACAAACATTTATAAATATTATTACAGAACTCGGTACAAAACGTAGGTGTATATATATATATATAAAGGAGGAGCCTTATCTGATAGCTATAAAAGTTACTAGATCTATTTTCACCTATTAATACGTCAAGTCATGTAATCTAAAGCTGTCACTTTTGATAGTTAACATCCTTACCTATAAAACAGCACTAATAATAAACAATATAGTAAAATGTTATCAATGTTTACTGCAAAAAAAAAACTCTTTCTATGAAAATTTCACTATATTTTGGGGAAATTTTAAGAATACTTTTGAGATAATCGATTCTTTGATATAATGTGGCAAGCAGTGAAATGCGATGTGCAAGTCACGTGGCATATAATACTCGAATATGTTGCGGTAAGATGGCTTTCATTTCGTCGTCCCCTGTTCGTATGACTAGTTTATTGCATAATTTAAGGCCAAGGCTGTAATGAGCTTGTAGAAAACCTGAATGTTTCAGTGGTAGAACATTGGCGAGCTAAGGCAAGGGTCCTAGGTTTGATCCCTTCTCCAGGTGTCATTTTTCCATTCACAAAATTATATTTGATGCGGATATTTCAGTAACCAAAGGATCATTTCGATCTCCCAAGCTCCGCTATAGATTTCTACCAAAATATTAAAACGTAATTAAAACTTCTCATTGTGAGGTTCATTTGGTTTCTTAATATATTTAAAATGATATTTCTCCCTATAAAATGATAGTATAAAATGTAACCGGCCTCATGGTATAGTGGTTAGTGAACCTGGCTACAAGCCTAGGGGTCCCGGCAGTAGCGGATTTAGGCTTAGGCCCGTGAGGCCCGGGCCAAGGGCGGCAAATTTTGAGGGGCGCCAACGAATTGTTCTGGAGAAAGATCATTTTCCACTCTGAAAAGAGTGAAAAGTTATTTGCGTGCAAGTATGAAACAAGACAGACTAAATGCACTTGCATTACTAACCATTGAAGCACAATTGGTTCAAGAAATTAAGTATGAGGAGGTCATTGATATTTTCGCACGGACGAAAGCAAGAAAAAAATTTATTATATGATTAATCAGATAAAATAATTTATATTTTAATTACAAACAATTTATTATTAATTCTATATTTAATTGTTATGTTAAAAAAATAAATGTTTAATTTATACCTGAATTAGATTTCTTATTATTATTGTTATTATTTTCATTATTTTATACACACACACACATATATGTATATATATGTTTATATATATACTGTTACAAAAAAAAAGGGCGCCATATCGTCTCGGGCCTAGGGCGTCCTCAAACCTAAATCCGCTACTGGGTCCCGGGCCCGATTCTCGGGTGGTACCTTTGGTATTTTGCTCTTAAAAGGGATTATCCCGACGGTCACCAAGGTTTGTTTGGTTAGGATTAAGTTAGTTCAAGACTCAGATCAGCTCCAAAACTTCATAATGACTATCATCACATCATCTCAGTGTGGGTACGACGCGAAGTGTATATAATACCTCCTATAATGTACCCTGGGTAACGCTCTATGCCACCAGAGCGGCACGTGGTCTATATACAGGCGACCGTGTCTGGATGTCATGTCCCTCCCGGTCAAATATTCCATAAGATGAGAAAAAAGTATAAAATGTACAAACTGTTTCATTATATCGCGAACTCATGCCTTATAACATATTAGGCCATAAGCCCTGTTTTAGATCAAGTTCCTAGGAATATGTCAGGATGTGACGTAGCACCTGCGGATTGTCTGTTAACAAAATGGAGAAAGGACTCTGCCTGAACCTCCAGTTGTCCTCGCCAATCCTCCACGTCCCCTTGGAAGGAAACTACACACGGTTAACAGCAGTAGCGTGGTGAGATGTGTTGCCAGGGTAAGCAGAGCTTGTTTAACTGTACCTATGAATAGGTCTAATCACTCGGTATAATAATTATTGACAAGGCATCGTTGAAGACGAGCTCCTCTAAAGAGGCTTATGTAGAGAAATGGAGAGTTAAAATGGATGCCGATGACGGGGAGATAGAGGTTCGAATCTTGGTTGGGTGTACTGAGGGTGGTTTTTTCCAAAGTAATTTTCCACTCTCCCTCCACAAAAATGTGAGTATACTTCCTATAAGTAAAATATAACCTTCTTAGTCCCTAAAATAACTAGCGCAATAAGTACATAAGCGTATAGCCCAAACAGCTCGTAAGACGCGGGGCAAAGGAAGAAAAAAAAAAGAAAAATAGAAGCAGACGCTATTTTTTTTTTNTTGCATAACCTGACAACACTCTACGACAAACCATTGGTTCAAATCTAGAGCAGTGCTTTTCAAAGTTTGTGATCCCCAAATCTGATGGAAAAATTTCAAGACACGACCAACCTAATTTAAAAAAAATCAGTTTGAAATTGTTATAAATATATATATATATAAATATATATATATATATATATATTTTCATTTTTATTTATTTGAGGTAACATATTTAACGTGGACTTTCTGAACCGACTGGTTATATTATCAACATACGACTTTTAAACTAACTTAAATATAGAAAAGATACAACATCCAGCCTCCCGGCCGTTAATTTGTCACTGTGTAAGGGTAAACTCACATTTCAACAATGATACGTTTCTGGTCCATGCAAGGAATCAAACCAGGGACCTATTGCTCAGTAGATAGACACGCTACCAATTGATCTAAGGTGTTTACTATATACAAATTACCCTGAAAGGAAGCAGTATTACTTTGGAAGAATATACTTTGTCCCTATATTGTAATCTGAGCCATAGTGGAACCATGTAAGGTGGTATAGCCACCTTTTAGGGTAAATGGTGGTAACCATTATAATAAGAACCTTTTCAATATTTTTAAATAGTCCTTTAGCGATTGGTATAATAATCTTCCAAACAATTATAATCTGTTTGATAATGGGAACAATTAAATCAATTTTGTTTTTCATACATATTATTTCTTGTAGACCTATTCTTAAGGGCTGTAATAGTGTTATTCATTTGTATCAAATTCAGTTGTATTAAATGAAATGTTTTCATTATCTTTATCAATAATACCAATGATGATCATTACATCGACTGTTTATATATCAATAACAAAATTGGTATATTAATAAAACTAATTTTTTTACTTGTAAAAAAAATTCAAACATTTGTTTTGTCAGTTAAGAGTTGCTAGTATTACATATTTATATTAGATATATATTTAATACAAAATACCAACTGACTAAAATATCTTTAACTTTGGAAAAAAAATGCACCCCTTTTGTAAACATAATAAATAAAATTGACCGTAATTCAATGGAGTTTTCAAAATTTTTAGTTGTCTTTGGTCAGACGCACCATCTCAGATGGTAGCGTGTCCACCTAATAGACTAAGAGTACCATATTCGATTTCCGACATGACCAAAAAAATATCATTGATGAAATTGTTGATTTTCATATAGATGAATCGTTGATGGTGAGGTTTGCTGTGTCTGTAAGACCAGAAAGCAGACATGATACTGACTGAATTAAGATGTTGGATTATAGTGTTGAAAGATATAATGAGTGAGATCACGAACCAACCACACAAAATTATTAAAGGCAACAGTGGTAAAAGAAAAGTTCGTGGCTGATCAAATGACTGATAAGCCTATAGTTTTAAAAAAAAATATTTATCTACGAGTAACCTTCAGTCGTATACAAATATTTATCTACTTTTTATTTTAAAAAGCGGTGTCATGAAAGTGTTTACCTCTATAGTATAGATGTTCCAAAAGGGCGATACATTCTTACATTTTGTATAATTTTTTAATAAAATATGTACAGTATGTAGAGTAATTATTTAGTAATACAACAAATTTACTTCTATAATTCCAAATGAAACAAGTCGAAGAACTAAACAGTCATCAAACAATTATATAAACACACAGTTTTTTCTACACTACACTATTAAATTCATTTTGTAGATTTGACCTCTAAACTCAATCCGAAAAATAAGCGCATGTAGAAATAAATGTATGAAAGTTAACAACTAAATTGTCTTCATATTTATATTTCATTTATCTAACTCTATCATAAGGAAGCAACTTAAATGGCACCCTTATAATTGAAGGGACAGAATTTAGATAATAGGTTGTATTTATTTATTATTTATTTTTTAGCACCGCGTCTTACTACCCGTTCGGGTTATACGCTTTAAGTACTAATTACTCTAATGGATTAGGAATTGGGAAGGTAGTGAACCCGCATTTGCGTGGAGGGAGAGTGGAAAACCATTTAGGAAAAACCACCCTCGGTTCACCCGACCGAGATTCGAACCTCGACCTCCCTGTCCTCAGCATTCAAGCTCAACACGACAAGCGCGTTAGCCAACTACGCTAATAGGTTGTAGAAGCTTAATTATATTGAGATGGAACTGTTGCACTGTCTACTATAGCAAGTGTCTCCAATATTATTATCATTATTATCATAACAAAATATAGTAGTAAAAACTATATCATGCTTGAATGTGTTGCTTTGTATACTTGATTACTCAAACTAGTAAATGAGTCAAGATACTGAGCTATCAGTGATATTACTTGGGCAGATATGACGTTACTATCCATATAATGTCAGGAAAAGTAGCAAAATAGTTAATACACCAATGTCGCTTGTAACATACTGACGACAATGATAAGACTTATTGTTATAATCCGGTATGGTCTAGTGGCTAGGATACCTGGCCTTCACCCAGGAGGCTCGGGTTCGATTCCCGGTACCGGAATATTTTTTAATAATTTATAGAGTAATATCAGATTGTTTGGCATATCAGTTTTAAAATCAATCTCAAATCCCATCAATATTGCATTAAACAATAGGTAATCAATAATTATGTTTGTTAATTAATAGTTTCATTTGTGATTTCTTAATTTACTATGTTTATTTAAAACATACCCTCTTCCAAAATGTTGGCTTTAGATATAGGAAATATAATCTTCTTTTGTGAAATAATGAGTGTTTATCTTGCTTACTTAATTCAGTACTCATTTTCAATAGTAGCCCAGTTTTATCCATTAAAGCGCCTATCTTGATCTGGTATGGTTAATGTCAACTTTAGGACCCACGTTGACTAATTTCCAGGAAGTAAAGATCAATATTCCTTATTTAATTGACAATGATATTAATATTTAAATTTCCATTGCGTTCGTAATTTTAAGAAACTTTTAAACACAAAGATTGCTGACTATTTTTATAACAACGTTTTCTCTTTGAACCATACCACTAGAACATGACTAGTTTTTATATTAATTATATCTTATTATTAGTCCTTTCAAGAGTCAAATTTCTGTCATTTACATTGAGTTTTAAATCGTTTTAAGGCCCACTTTCATTATGTTCATAACACAAAGGGCCGGTATTATTACTGCCAGATAAATATTAATGCAGCCGATATAATTTTTATTCGGCCGATAAATTAAAAATTCAGTCTTATAAATAGCACATGGTATTTATGTAGAACTTCATAAGATATTTTATCAATTTTCATATATTTATACATCAAGTCATATGGTATTAAGCTGTCACTTTTGATAAATAGTATCAATACAGTTTAAATGGTACTAATGATATAGTTAAAACCACTATCACTATATTAATAGAATATCAATGTTGACCTGAGAATATTGCTTTGTATCTTATAAACACTATTTTCGACAAGAATGTTTGTATAACTAATATAGAATTCTCACGAAACTTTTAAATTGCAATGAAATTTCAAAGATCATTACTTTGTTAAGGTGTTTAACTCGTTGTTTCAGATTAAAGATGTTATCAATATTGAAGCGGTACTCCCAACACTAAACGTGGTATTAACATAATGTTTGGAATTAATTCAGATGAGGGGAATTTTGTGCTCATTTCAACACTTGATTCATTTCAATTCATAATAAAGTGCATAAGATAATTATTTCAATATGTGTTCATATTCAAAGGTCTCCCAACATCCAACACCATCCCCCACCCACATAAAATTAATATCTTCCGGGGACAAACTGGATTCAAAGTTTGGACAGCATAAATATCTTTGTCTATTTCCTGTCTGAGAGGTTTATTCATGAACAAAAAATTCACAAATATGTAAGAAGCTTAGCAATCCATTCAATTTAAATAGCATAAACAAAAAGAAAAATTAGACTTTATTATTGTAATGGATTACAATATATTTAACTACTCCCTAAAGTAATTTTACTTATCATCATTTGGTTTACCAACTAAAGGTTTGATATAAAAAATATTGCTTCCGGTACCGGGAATCGAACCCGAGCCTCCTGGGTGAGAGCCAGGTATCCTAGCCACTAGACCATACCGGAATGAATATATAAACTTCAAATACTGTATTCGGTAGAAATTCTACAAACATTTCACCTTTATCCTGCCATTCAAAGTATGCTTAGTACAGTTTGTATAGAATAATATCATGTCCTTATATTTACCATAGTCTTAACATAATTACGCTTGTATTTCAAGGAAGTATCGTCTATAACTTATTACGTTGAGTTGAACATTGATGTTGATATTTTACTGGATCAAATAAAACAGAATTTAGAAGACTATATTAAATAATGAATTATATTTAGGAGAATAACCACGTATTACGTGCTATAAGAGGTCGGTCTCGTAACGTATGTCATTATTCCTAACTAATAATTTGAACCCTGGTGAACTACTTGATTATATAGTATCTAGGAGTTTTATCAGGCTCCAGTAAAGTCCGACTTTCTTACAAAAGGTTTGGGTCCGTTTCAAGGTACCACCGGTATTATCTATAAATCTACACTTCAATAAGTAAACATTATTCTGATATAAATTAAATAGTTCTTTAAAGTTTTCAAATAAATATTGACGCTATATATGAGTGAATTTTACTATTTTGTTTGTTTACGCCTCTTATATATTATGAATTACTAACTTTTCTTTCATATTCTTTGAACCTGTTTATTTGTTTACGCACTTTTTATACAAAGAATTACTAATATTTTTAATTTTCTTTTACAATTTTGTTCAAAAATAAATGTATTAGACAAGAGCCAAATGTATGGAGGGCCTATATTAATATATTTTGTCCAAAGTTTGAGACCAGTATGTCTTATGTAAATGTAAAACCCTAGTTCTTTTTTATTTAAATATATTACTGTAGCATAATATTAAATAAGCGAATTGATAGAGGGTTGACGTAAATTCCGTCCAGAAAATCTTATTACTCTATGCTCATGTGTAAATTCAATCCCACCATTTGCCTTAGCACTCTAAATTCCGTGGTGTTAATGGCATTAGTCACTGTCGTTTCCGTCCCAACATGAGCATTAGGCATTGAAAATTACGTGCCGGCATTGTCATTAGGCGGTGTAAATTCCGTCCAGAATGAACTAAACAAGGCGAAACAAAGTACTAAATGTAATATAAAACAAAGATTATAGTGTAACTATAGTTTGAAGCGATATTTCCCTCATTGTATATAATTATTTTAAATTTTGTGTTATATACTATTCATGCTATTTATTGTGTGATGTCTAAAATAATATTTAATACTATTATCTTCTTAAAATGCATTTTGCTTTACACCAGTTTTAATTGGTAGAATAGTATCGATTATGATTACCTTTTTAAGACCTATTAATAGTGGTATAAATAACCAGAGTTTGAAAATATAACTCAATAGAATGCCTGCTAAATAAATGTACTTAATTTAGGGATTTAAATTTCGATTTCACAATCATACTCCAAATGATATAAAACTTAAGAATCGTTGAGAAAAGGACTGTAAGTCATTATATAAACTAATCAATAATAAAATGGTGCATATTCCTGTTCATAATAATCATTATAAACCCGATGAGAAAACATAAACCGAAGGAAATTAAGTGCTACATTTTATCGTAAATGGATAGATGACATTTGTAGAAAACTTTTGGAATGATTGCACGTGGAACTGACGGAAGGCGATTTAAAATTTGTAGTATGTTTCTATTAGGCTATATCAAGAGAAATATTCACAACGCGCGATCTTCTGTTCACCACTCTTTGCTCAAGTCACCCGACGAAACCCATAACAATTTTGCGAAAATTGAAATGAAGACCAAATAAAAGGAAGTGTTTTTAAATAAATAATGTTATTCGATTTACTACTGAGAGTAACTTTAATCTTGTGTGTAAATATGGATAGAACATTACAATTTCGGCCAAAAACTTCTGTTAAAATATTTATATCACACGGAATTCATAATAATGTTTACGTGCCTTTGGTATTTTTCTTGCTTCCTATTAAATTTAGAGACACATTTGTAATAGCTTTTACACACCTTGTGAATAAGTGCTTGGATATTGGTGTAAAATTCACTGAAGGGGAAATCTATATTGTTTAAAAATATACACATGACAGTGCAGTCAGGGCGTCCGACAGCACAAATTAGAGGTTGTGTTCACTCGTACAAAGCAGGCATTGCTAGATCCATTCACTGGGTTTGAGTAGAAATTATAGCAGGACCAACCCTGGAGAAAACGTTTTTTGAGAATCTTCCTTGGTTTTCCGTTTATACCTCCAAACGAAGTTGGTGCATGTTTAATATGTGGCATCGGGGCTATTCTATCCTCCGGAGATAAAAAATCTCAGAATTCTTTGATCAAGTATTTAAAAGTATATTGACTCAGATGCGATGCTAATCCAGAAATTCGGTTAAATTTTCATCCTCCACAAACAGCACAATAAATTCTTATAAATCGTTTCACTAGAAATTGAATAGGCTCGTACATATCCAACCCCAATAATTACACATTTATACAAGTATTTTTGTTTTCATTTAATTGAGGTATTTAACGTGCACTTTCTTAACCGAATGATTATAATTGGCACATGGCTTACCAGCTACATAACTGAAATCTAGAAAATAAACAAATTTCAGCCACCTGTCGTAAATTCACGACTTTAAAAGGGTAAACCCACGCTCGAATCCTTGAATCCTGTGATATTCGAGACATTCGAGACTTGTAGGAATATTAAAAAACTTTCTCTAATAGAATTATGAAGACTTTGACTTTATATAACAATTGGTAATAGGAACTATTTTATAAACCAGTGTAGTGGGTAGAGTAGCGAAATCACAAAAAAAGAACCAAATTGTATTAGTATGGTTTCTCGGGTTTTACGCTTATGTACTAATTACGCTAATTGTTTTTGGGATTAGGAAGGTTATATTTAAGGAAGTGTAGCAGCGTTTGCGTGGAGGGAAAATGGAAAAATATTTTGGAAAAAACACCCTCAGTACACCCGACCTAGATTTGAGCCTTGATCCCCCGGCCTTCGTTAGTCTAGCCTACTACAAGAGTAGCGCTTTAGACCACGCGGCCACTGAAGTGGGTATTAATATTGTTAATTTACTAAAAATATTTTTTTTATTGAGTAAGATACATGAAGAACAAAATATCATTCGTCTGTATCACCAAACCATAAACAACTTTTTTTTTAATAGCTTTTAAATATTTTAAATTAAATTGTACATTTTTGAAGATTTGAGGATTCGACTTTGGTTGGATTAGAGATTAGAAAGAAAATTTAGGTTTCAGATTAAATATTTGAATCGACAAGTAAAGGACTTTACCAATCCATAATTATACTATTATAAAGCCAAATGGCTGACTCACTCACTGACATTAATGTTTACCTTCTTCCAGATGAGCTAGAAACTTGAAATTTGGCAAACTTATAGCTTCTAGCCTGTAACCGACTGGAAAATCCCCAAAAAATATTTATAACCCCCGAAAAAAAATTAAAATAGCGGAGCAACTTTAAAGTCGGTGCGGACCTTTGGGGTTCTCTTGTGGCTAAACGATAATACCTATCAAAAAAGGTTCTGGAACTACATTAGTGTACATCCACATGCAAAGAAAACTCACTGATAGTTTGGGTAGGAGGAGCCCCCAACGAGCAAAGCGAGTTAATAATATAAAACTGAAAGATACACGAATGTCGCGGCCCCTAGTTTGAGAATCCTTGGTCTCGTCACCAGTGGCTGCGTGGTTGCCTACCTCTCAGTGAAGCCGGGGAACAGGTGGTGAGCGAAGGGAGACGGTGTCGCGGCGCTGGTGGGCGGCCGAGGTACCGCCGGTCCGGCCTCCACCACTGAGGACGGCGTAGATGAGTTGGATGACGTCACCGGCGCCGAGGGGTGGGGCGAGGCGGGCGCCGACACGCTGGAATACATAACACGTGTGTGTTACCACCCTGGCTCTCGCTCTTTAATTGTGATAACACTCCGTATCCCTAAGGCCCCTAGTCCTTAGTCCGGTAGAGATCCACTCTATAGTTACTCTTTAGTCCCTAACCATATGGTCTTTAGTCTGTAGTCCATAAGAGATCCACTACAAAGTAACAAATCAATATGTGCATAGAATCCCTAACAGTAAGGTCCTTAGTCTATGAGTTAGTCCATTGAGAGATTGCTGTATGCACAAAATTCCAATACGTAGGACTCGATGGTTCTTGCTCCACTTCACATATTACTATCCATCCTGGTTATACGCATTTAATTATATTACTGGGATAAATATTAGAAAGGTGGAGATTTAGAGGAAATGTACTTGAATTTGTGTGGAGGAAAAGTGATAGATAATTTAGAGAAAAATACGTTTAATATTCTCAGCCAGGATTAAAACACCGGTAAGTCAGAATATATGAGATTAGCAATGAATCCACCAACCCACTGATGCGGACAATTCTTCCGTAGAAATTGGACCAACATGCTATTTCTAAGCACCATCGTTACTTACTGTTACGAACAACCAAGTAAACAAAAAAACAAACACATAAACAACGATTGACCAATCGGAATGAAAGCATCACTGATGTAAAAGAAAATGGTCATCATTTTACAAAGGTATTTTATTTTTATTTATTTGAGGTATTTAATGTTTTCATTCTGAACTGACATTATATCAGCACACGAGAATTTCTATGAGGGAGAGTGAAAGAGCTTACCAATTTTTCTGTGAAATGTATTAACTTCCAAGGGTTTCTTACATGCCACAATCGACCTGAGACCGACGGCTTTACTTGCCCTCCGAAGGAAGTTGTGCTACTAATTTTTATCGCTTAAGAAAATGCGTCAACCCTGGTTAGGTTTGAACCCACGGACATTAGATCCTGATGCGATCACTTTAACCCAAGACCACCTAGGTGACCTTATCTTATTGAAATTGTCTTACTTTCAATAGCAATTTCTAGAAAACATCACTAAAATAATTATTTATTTATTTTAGCTAAAAACAACACTATAAAACGAAACTATAAAATATATTGATTGTGGTCACGTAATTTGTCTGAAATTGCTTCCTTTCGATTAGTCTGATATGGGTGACCTGGCGGTCTAGGGGTAAGGTGTCAGCTTCTGTGCTGGAGGCCGGGGTTCAATCCTCGGTCCCGGCACAGATTTATCAGATTGTCAAACCCTTCCTTCACCTCTGACAATACGTGTATTAATCACAACTTGTGAATATGGGCAATGACAGGCGTCCACCGTGGTTCGGATTCCACGTTAAACTGTAGGTCCTCCATTTCATCTCACAATCACCCTACCATTTCACATTAGCGTAAGTGCTTATAACCGGAACGGGTAGTAAGACGCGGTGCTAATAATAATAGTTTATTATGGCCAAAGTATTATACTGCCCCATTAGTTGACACATCATCACGTGATTTAAGATACGAAACGTATCATTTCAATATTTATACACACCAGTGTTGATAGTTTAATGAATGTTCTCTATGTGCGAGAAGGTATGAACTATACTCACATATTTTTACAATTATATAATAATAATAATAATAATAATGTATTTATCTGTTGAAAGTTAAGGTTGAGTATAAGGAGACTTAGAAAAGGCAGTGTTTTTATAGCAAAGCATTTTTTCGTCAAAACAAATCAAATAATTATCCAGTAGAAACATAGCAGTTACTTTTCTACACAATGGTGACCTCAACAATTGTTGAATATCTGTCAAGGGTGTACTAAAATTTAATGACAACTTTTTATCTTCATTTAAAATGTTTCTCATGTAATGCCGCCACTGGTGCAGGAACGGGGGGTACAGGAGTACCTTTTACCCCACCCCCCAATCCCAAATAAAAATAGACAGGGGTAAGAAGTATCATTTTTACCCCCTCTACCCACCCAAAAATAATATAGTAAAACATTTAGATAATGTTAATATCTTGTTGAAGCAAGATAAAAAGTTCACACTAAGTTAACATAGTAAAAATAAAATGTGCTTGGAGCACACATTGAAAAGATTTTGTAAACTCTGAAAGTGATACCAGCTACATCAGCTACTGCAGAAAGAAGTTTTTTAATACTTGTAAGAAAAAAAACACTATCTTTGCTCCACGATGAGGCAACTTAGATCACCTGTGTCTGCTGAATGCACACCCTGAGAGATTCAACAAACTTGAAATTGCAAAACTAGCTAGTGGTTTTATAGCTAGTAGCGAATATAGGGCAAAGGTGTATGGAAACCTACTTTAATTTTCATTGTTTCATACTTTCTAGTTGAGCCTCTTCAAATATATTTTTTATTAATTTGTTTTGTGTGTATTGATTCTAACGTTTGTCATGACTAAAATAAATGAGAAAAATGCACAACAGGACCGTTAAATACAGGTATCCCTCGTTATACGCGACCTCGCTTAGTGCGTTTTCGCTATAACGCGATTCAAACAAAATAAGAAAATAATTGCTTAGTCGGCTGTAAGTTCGCAGTCACTTCGTGCGGTGGTGGTGTGACCTTGTTCCCAGACATTCCAGTGAGGACAATGATCTTTACTGTACAGTTTAGAATGGGGGTGGGGGTGGTATTGACAACATTGGCTAACATAGATAGAAGCACCAAAGTTGCCAGAAAGGTTCTGAGTTCTTTGGCTTGCTACAAATATCTCTATAGAGAAAGGAAGAATGCTACCCACCAGCTGAGTCTTGACCATTTCATCAAAAAAGTTGAAAATCATCAGTCGAACGACCCAGGGCCTTCAAGAGAGCCAGAGCCTACCGTCCAAGGGCTGTCATGGGACCAAGAAACTATCATCCAAGGGCCTTTGAGAGATCAAGAGCCTACCGTCCAAGGGCTGTCAAGGGAACAAGAGGCTACCGTTCAAGGGCCTTTAAGAGAGCAAGAGCATACCATCCAAGGGCGGTCAAGGGAACAAGAGACTACCGTCCAAGGGCTGTCAAGGGAACAAGAGGCTACCGTTCAAGGGCCTTTAAAAGAGCAAGAGCCTAACGTCCAAGGGCTGTCAAGGAAACAAGAGACTACCGTTCAAGGGCCTTTAAGAGATCAAGAGTTTTACCATCCAAGGGCCTTTAAGAAATCAAGAGCCTACCATCCAAGGGCCTTCAAGAGAGCAAGAGCCTACCGTCCAAGGGCCTTTAAGAGATCAAGAGTTTTACCATCCAAGGGCCTATAAGAAATCAAGAGCCCCCATCCAAGGGCCTTGAAGAGAGCAAGAGCCTACCCTCCCAGAGGCTTCAAGAAAGGAGAAGAGTAATAATCCAGATTTGCCAGATCCAATTAATTTATCATGCGATTGAAGATTAACGGTAAATGTACCTGTAGCATTGTGTTAATTAAATAAATTAATTAAAAATTGCATTCGTTTACAAATTTCAGGGGATTGAAGAACGACAAAAGGTGTGGCTACCCATAGTACTGTACTAGTTAGATAAATTAATTAAAATTGCATTCATTTACAAGGTTTAGGTTTTTATTTACTTTTCCCTATTTCACCTATGTTAAAATCAATTATTCCCTTTACGTGTTTTCGTGCTACTCGATTATTTATCAGAACCAATCACTCGCGTGGTGTGAGGGACAGCTGTATTATATTTTCCTGTTTTTTTTAAAATCTCAAAAATATTATCCCCTAGGGAAAAAAAAGAGAGTATTTTTATC
>CABEEJ010002227.1:51864-61936 GCA_901482245.1 Timema douglasi
CCCCCCCCCCCCCCAAATAAAAACATCCCTATGATAAAAACTTTTGACTCCAAGACAACTTTCTGGATGCGAATATTTTGACGAAACGGTAATTCAATAATAATAATTGATTAATTCTTATAACTGATAAACAATGTTATACTTTGTATATTACGAAACCAACTTCAGTGGCTCAATGGTCTAAGGCGCTACTCTCTGAGTAGACTAGACTTCCGATGACGAGGAGATCAAAGTTCGAATCTGGGTCAGGTGTTCAGGTGTACCGAGGGCGATTTAAAAAAATTCCACTCTCCCTTCACGCAAACACGGGTACACTTCCTCTAAATATAACCTTCTTAATCCCTAAAACCAGTAATGTAATTAGCACATTAGCGTATAACTTAAATGGGTAGTAAGACGTGTTGCTACAATATATATTAAGAAATAATAATATTTTTATGTATTTAAAAATATATATTAGGTACATACAAGATAAATCATATATATATCCCACAAAGCTAGCCTTGATTGGAATACAAGCCGTGTGTTCTGATGTGTTTTTCCCCTTAGTGGTTTTTCACTCTTACTCCTAGAAAATTCTGGAACATTTCTTCTAATTCATTGCGTGGTTAACCTTGAAAACGCTTTTATTTGCTTCAAACAGATAGAAAGACTTTTCATTTTATTCCTTCCAGCGCATTTTTTAATTAATTTAAAAACCAATCTAAATTTTA
This sequence comes from Timema douglasi, assembly GCA_901482245.1. NCBI lineage: Eukaryota > Metazoa > Arthropoda > Insecta > Phasmatodea > Timematidae > Timema > Timema douglasi. Next base: position 52,578 of record CABEEJ010002227.1, read on the forward strand.
AAATTCTAGCTTCTAGGTGCGCATGTTCGTATAGAGGTGCTACTAAATTTAAAAGTTAATACCTCTACTTGCGATAGATATCGCGCGACGCTCACGACAAACACACAGATACACAAACCCTCAATTTTATTAATATAGATAGATAGTTAATAAAATGGGTTTTAAATTACATCATATTTATAAGTTTGTTCAATATAATATGTGATTTATCTTATTACAGTAATATACGCCATTCATTTCAAAAATATACGAATGGACCATGACACTAAAATTTGCTCACTAAAGTTAATTTATAAAATAAATGAATATTGTATAACTTATATGTAAAACCCTAAGTGTAAAGTTTGTGTCTGATAAAAAATGGTCTCTTTGTGCAGAACGATTACATTTTTAGCTGCTTGGCATATAGGCGTAAATCTTTCATATCCCGCTATTATCTGTATTAATGGTGTTTGCATATATGATGTATGTGTATCTGTCTAGAGAATTGTTAGTACTTCTCAATGAGATAAAAACCTTTTAAAAACCTATAAAAATAAAAATTATAAAAAATGAAAACTTGATTTATTATTAATCTTTCTAATTCGACAGCATGTTATATGTACCTCACAAGTAAGAAGAAACAAGAACAGAAATTCTAAGGTCGAATCCAAAGAGATGGTGTATATTACAATACAGTGAGCTATTTTCAGAGTTTGTTTGTTGTATGGTATTCATATTTGTAACAAAAAAAAAGTGTTTATTTACCAAATATAAACTACACAGTTAACGCTCAACATAATTATTTAATTTGAGATTACATTTACATACATGTTTATTTAGAAAATCAATGATTACTCTAATTTTAAAACCTTTTGAATATGAAAGAGCTTACATTGACAGAAAGAAGCTATGCAGTCAATCATTGGTTACATATCAGGCTATAATGTATCATCATATCCAATTTGGGAGAAAGGTTTTACTGTTTAGGGGTGACTTAAGGTAGTGTTGACCAATTCTTCCGTCTGCTATGAGCACATCAATCATCCAGATTAGTATGCTCTCATCTGTTGAAGCAGTTTAAAATTATCAAGTTAAACAATAATGTATTGGAAATCGAGACAGTAACGTCCGTTATTGACTAATGCAATTGAGTGACGGAAAATTGAAAAAATACAGCTTGAAATGAAAGATTATATCAAGGCCAGAGAAAATATTGACCCTCGGCTTGGTAGTTCACGAAACATTTAGATATAAAGTGAGATTGACTGATATTTCTAATGGCCATTCTGTGTGCGTGAAATAATGAGGTTGCTCAAATAAATGAGGACGTATTCAGTATTTTAGAATGAGAGGTTCATGGTTAATTAGTGTAAGCTCAGTTGACTGTAAGGATTAGCGAGGAAAAGACAACTATCCAGTAGAGATTTTGAACAGTTTGACATCCACAGGATTACTGTCACATAAGCTAAACTTAAATAGAAAGTATAAAAATGCTCCTTGGTTATTTAAGAACTAAACAGGGCCTATGTAATGAAACCTCTTAACAGGGACATAATCGGATACAAATCTATAATACCTTACATGTAACAATTTTGACAGGGTTATCTCAAAATAATTTTTGTTTCGTACCAACAATCGATTTAACACCTGAAGACACTGGTATCCCCTTTATTTTGAGATTGAGGCAATTCCCAGTTAGATTGGTGTTCTCAATATCTGTTAACTAGTTACAAGGACAAACCCGTTTACAGCCATTGCAAACTGTAGCCTATGTGGCCTTTTCGTATATCATTTTTAATTTATTAAAAAATATATATATATAATTAATTTAGCCCACTCTCACTTTATCCACTATTATGCCAGAAAGATACTTTTTTTATAAATCCTAGCCTTACATGCGATTATCAATTGAAGGTTAGGTTTTGTTTGGCTGGGTAATATCATAGTTAACCTGTTGTAGACAAGCCTAAAAACTAGTCTTAGATAAAGCCCTAACGGTGACCTGGCGGTCTAGGGGTAAGGTGTCAGACTTCTATGCTGGCGGCCGGGGTTCAATCCTTGGTCCTGGAAATGATTTATCTGATTACCAAACCCTTCCTTCACCTCTGACAAGACATCTTGTGAATGTGAGGAATGCCAGGCCTCCACCGTGGTTCGGATTCCACGTTAAACTGTAGGTCCTCCATTTCATCTCACAATCACCCTACCATTACACATTAGCGTAAGTGCGTATAACCCGAACGGGTAGTAAGACGCGGTGATAATAATAATAATAATAATAAGATAAAGCCCTAGAAAATGTTTTATAAAAAAAATTGCTAGCATATATTATTTTGACAAGATCTTTGATTAATCATTTGAGATACATAATATTTGTTTTATCAAATAACTTATGTAAAATAAAATCTTATATTATAACACCACCCTAATAAAATTAATCCACTGACTTAATGTTACCTCTATATGGATTTTGCCAATATTTGTCATATTTCGGACGTTAGCGACTGTTTGGCCTATCTTGATTTGAAACTACCCAAACCCATGCTCCTAGTGTGAGCGTGTGATGATTTGAGATCAGGTCTGTGACCTTGTCGGCCGGTCGGGAATACTTGTTAGAATACCATCCGCGTGTGGTCCGTATACCAATAGTTGACGTGGTCAGTGTATGGGGAGACACGACCCTTTTCTCTCACAAAATATGAAGTTGATTGTTATGCTCTTTAGTGGACAGAGGTCTGTCTCGTTTCACAAATATTACGGTTTTTTAGTAAATGTTTCTTTTTTTTAATATACATTTATATATAGTTACTAGCTTATAGCTAGGAACATATTGGTTTTATAAAAATATATTTCAAACAAAGAGTTTTATATTTAATAGTTTAACATATTTACAATAATAAGTCATTTAGTATCTCAAAAGGTTAAGGAAAATTATCAAAATTGAAAATTTCTGCTTACACTTAAAATTATTTTAATGGAAAAATCAAAATCGGGGTTTATTTTGTAATGTTACACAATGTCTAGATATAAAATTTAATCAAAATCGTTAGAATGGAATTTGATAAAAATCGATTTTTTCTCTCTTTTTTCCATTCAGTAAAATACCCTTAATTTTGGGTTTTGATATTTAACCGCAGAAACTCCGGGAGGGAACCTTATGAAAGCCCTAGATACCAATAATTTGTAACCAGGTTGGTGAAACGGTTTCAAATCTAGTCCGAGATTCAGACAGATAGACGGACAGACAAAGAGATGCCATCGCAAAAAATACTTTTCCGGTTTCAAGGGGGGCATGAAACGTGGACATTTATCAAAATATCAAGCTTGATTTTTTTTTACCATCACAATCCTCTCTCCGAGGGGTTGAGGGAAATTTAAAATACAAACCTACTTTTTGTGCTCAAAATTGATGATTATTATTAATATTATTCTATAAGTATTGATAGTATCTATTAAAAGCGACAGCTACAGATTATATGACCTGACGTATGAGCACGTGAAAGTAGAGCTAGTAACGTTTTCTAGCTGTCAGATAAGTCCATTCGCGGTAAAGTTGCGGTATGTGACGAGTATTTACCTGGGGCTGTAGGGCCCCCGCAAGGCCGGGGTGCTGTGTCCGGGCTCCCCTTGTCTCTCCCCGCAGTCAGACTCCGGGTCCGGCTCCGGGTCGGTGTCAGTGGCGGCTTGACAGCTGCCGGGGGTGGTGGCCGGGGGCGGGGGCGCCAGCTCTCCACCGCTCTCCATATCAGCGTCCTCAGGGCTGCTGCGACCAGTATCGCACTCCACCTGCACATTAACAAACGTTTTGGTTGGAAACATCGACATTCCTGTGCTGCCACGTCAGAACAGAATGAAAGTAAATGTTGTGATTGGATTTCTAGACTACGTTGACTTTGGAGGAAGTTGTATTCCAGAGTCTCTTAAACCAGTGGTTCCCAAACTGTGCACCGCGGCACGCTGGGGGGCCACGAAATATTCAAATATGTTCAATGAAATGACAGCCCAAGTGGTTTTAGCGATGCTAGGAAGGACCTCTGACGGACACTGTACAAACCACCAACTGTTTCACTTCTCAAGGGCAATACTTGATGGCGTTTGATGCCAGAATTTTAATGGAGTCATTTAATAACTCTGGATTTTTCTGGTATAAAGCAGTCTATAGGTCAGACTTAGGCCACTCAGTGCATCAATTTGAATAGAGTGAATGGATTGTTCTAGTTATTTAGCGAACTTGATCAGTACTTGAGGTTTGTATGTAAATAGCTGTCTCTGCTGCCTTGGTATATTGAAGATTGAACCAAGTGAATGGTGTGGTGATAAACTAAACTATTAAATGTTGTTATTATATTCATAAAAATGGACAAATTTGTGTTGAACAATGTATTGTATTGAACAAACTAATGGTGGGTGTGTGAATAAGTGGAAATTTAGTAAATACGACAGTTATTTGGATTTTGGCTTTACATCGACAGGTGCCAACGATGAAGAGAGATCGCAGTGTGTAGTGTGTATGAAAGTTTTGGCACCAGAGTGCATATTTCCAAGTAAGCTAAAACGCCATTTAGAAACAAATCATCAAAACATGGTTGGTAAACCTCGCGACTATTTCACCAGAAAGTCAAAAAATTAAAACAACAAAAAGGTAACTTTTCTCAGCAGGTGTCAATACTAAGAAATGCTTTGCTAGCATCATACAAGGTTGCATATAGAGTCGCAATGTGTAAAAAGCCCCATACTATCGCAGAATAACTAATTCTACCAGCTGCTGTAGATTTGGTTACTATTATTTTTGGGGAGTCTGTGAGGAAACTGCTTTCAAAGGTGTCTTTGTCTAACAATATTATCAGTCGCAGAATCCAGCACATGGCGGAGAATCTCAATTATCAATTAATTGAAAAAATAAAATTTAAGGAATTGGGGTTACAGATTGATGAGGCCATGTACAGTAAGTAATAAGGATGTACATTTTATTTGCTATGTATGCTTCATAGATGGAAATTACATTGTGGAAAACTTTTTTTGTAAAAGTATTACTGCAAGTACAAAGGATCAAAACTTGTTCGAAATCCTGGAAATATTTAGAGTTGAAAATAATTTGGAGTGGACAAAGTGCATTGGTGTCTGTACCGATGGTGGTCGTTAGATGTCCGGCCATTATGGAGGAGTGCAGGCGCTTATTCGAAGCAGCGCTCCGGATTCACTGTGGGCCCATCGCATCATTCATAGAGAAGCACTCGCATCAAAGCATCTGAGTCTTCCAATGAATCTTGTCTTAGAATGTGAGGTGAGTGTGGTAAACTTTATAAAAACTCAACCAATGAAAGCAAGGTTTTTCAAAAAATTGTGTGAGGCCATGATGTACTATTGTCCCTCGTGATGGCTTTCTCGGAGCAATGCATTGTCCCGTACGTTTTAATTACGGCAGGCAATGTATACTTTTCGTAAAGAGGAAAAACAAGAGTATTCCAAACACTTTGTGGAAACAGATTTTTATGTAAAAATAGCATTCTTACGCGATATCTTTGAAAAGTTAAATGTGTTGAATCTCTCCCTGCAGCGAGGAAACATGCACATTTTGAAATTGTTCGAGAAGAGTTCAGCTTTCAGAAAATAATTACAGATATGGCGAAGAAAAATTAATGAAGACGGTGGAAAAGATTGTTTCCCCCAATTACATCAGTTTGTGATCTCCAATGAAGTTGATTTCTCTTGCAACATAAAATCTGTTTTTGAAGAACACCTATCACAGCCAATCAACTGGTTTGAAACATATATTCAAGAAGAATATATTGATAAGTTCACATGGATTCAAGACCCATTCAGGAAGCGCTGTCCAGCTGCATCGTATTAGTAGTTACTAATTTTCATTCAAATGATTTTAAAATAATCCGCACTAAATAGGATTTTTCTTATTTATCAACTTCATCTATTGTAAGAATCGTCCACTTCGATGATTTCAATAATCTTCCTAAACAGTATCACCAATATAACTTATTTTAAAAATATGTTTTCACTTAAGAAAAATAATTCATAAGATATTGTGAAACGATTAAAAAGTATTATTTTGAAATTGATAAAAGCTTTTCAATTTTTAAAAGACTTTGACTTAAAAGAAATTCAATTTTGTTTAGTACACCCGCACATCTCATCAGTCATATCATTTATGACTTAAAAGGTTATTTCTGCTTCCCATATCACTGATCTCATTTTCAAAATGAACTAATATTGATACACTGATCAGAATGATATCTTATTCTTAATCTGTACTTTCTTCTGTTTATCTATTCAAAATGGATCGTTTAAAAAGTGAAATGTGGCAGTATTTCGATTTATTTGCAAGTATTGTGGACTTTTTTTTTCTGCAAACGAAAAATTTCGCGAGGTTTAATGGTATCGAATAAGGTATCGAGTATCAAGGAAATAAACTGATAGTATCAAGAAAGGTATCGGAATAGAGAAAAATATGTATCAGCCCACCACTAGATTAAATATATGCTTAAATTTTAAACGTTAAATTGCTAGTCTAATTTTCCACTTATTAAGCTTAGATATAAATCCACTTTGAATTAGTAGCATTACTACAATGGTGCCCTTTTTTTACAGGACCACACCACTGTAAAACACCCTTGTTTCAACTGAAAGGAAAATATTTGTAGCATTTGAAATGTGCGACAGAAGAATGTTGAAAATATCATAATGAATGAAGATGATACCAAATACAGAAGTGCAGAATGAAGAGAGGAAACGTTGGAAAGGTGTACGACAAAGAAGAGTTAACATGGTGGGACGTATACTGAGACTTGATAGTTTGACGAAGATAATTATAGAAGGAGATGTGGAGGGGATAAATTCAAGGGGGAGACCAAGATTAGAGTAGGTAGACGAATCAGATAGTGAACGGTGTTGGCAGAAAAAGGTACAAAGATATAACATATTGGGACCATGATAGTCAAAAGTGTAAAGCTGCAGCAAACCAATTGCAAGATTGATGATCTAATGTGGAGGGTTATGATGAGGATAAGAAGAAATAATGAGGGATGGGTATGAACATTTTTGGCGTATATATATATATATATATATAATTTTTTTTTCTTCCATCACGTTTTACTACTCTTCCAGGCTATTCACGTAGTAACACTAATGGAGTAGGGATGAAAAGGGTATAATCAAGAGGTAGTTTACCTTTATTTTCGTAGAATAGTTCATTTAGGAAAGACCATCCTCAATTTACCCGACCGATATTTGAATCCCAACCTCCCCATCCCTAGCACTTCAGTATATTGTTATAGTGAGGCCTTAGTTTGTGCGACTAGCGATATTGTTTATGTTGAAACCTTGAATAATTGTAGATTAATCAGCTTTATATACCAGAGTTCTCAATTTTTTTTGGTGAATATTATGTTTTCAAACCGTCTAGACCACTATATTCAACCCTTTTTGTTCATGTGCCTTTGATTAGTCTATACTTCAACTTTGTACCAACCTGCTTCGGTGGCTGCATTGTCTAAGGCGTCACTCTGCCTATGACAGGGAGATCAGGGTTCTAATCCCAGTTGGGTGTATTGAGTTTTTTCTCCAAAACTGATTTCCCCCTCTATGCAAATGCGGGTACACTTTCTGTCAATTAAAACTTCCTCTTCCCTGACTTATTAGTGTAATTATTACAGATGTGCATAGCCTGAGCAGGGAGTAAGACGCGGTTCTAAAATAATCTTTGTACCCCCATTCACATAAATAAATTACATCCAAAATAATGTAGTGAATATTAAGTTTTAAATGATAAATACATAAATGTATATATATAAGGGTGACCTGGCGGTCTAGGGGTAAGGTGTCAGACTTCTATGCTGGCGGCCGGGGTTCAATCCTCGGTCCCGGCACAGATTTATCTGATTACCAAACCCTTCCTTCACCTCTGACAAGACATCTTGTGGATGTGGGGAATGTCAGGCCTCCACCGTGGTTCGGATTCCACGTTAAACTGTAGGTCCTCCATTTAATCTCACAATCACCCTACCATTACACATTAGCGTAAGTGCGTATAACCCGAACGGGTAGTAAGACGCGGTGCTGATGATAATAATAATAATAATAATAATATATATATATATATAATTTTACGTATCCCCTTGGATGTCTTTGCGTAGAGCCTAACCAATATTGAATAGTAAATCAATGATTCCCAAAAATTTTAGAACTACGAGCTAATTTTTACAGCGGCAAAATTTCGCAACCTACATAGCTTTATTGGTCAGGTGAGGATGGAGGGGGAATTTTTAGATTTAGTTATGTGTTTTCTGCTTTTGTCTTTTCAAATCATTATTGAATACAATTTTACAGAAAACTGATTTTTTCTCATATTAAGGCGTGTATGCGTGTTTCCATTTACTGTTGATGACGTCATTGACGTCCACGCCACAGGCACGAATATGAAACCTGAATTCCCCTATTCGTGTATTATACGCCCTATTTCTCCCCTTTTTTTCTTTCGTCTGTCCCCTTTCCCCTTTTTTAACGATTGCTAATTTTCAAATAGTTACAGAATCTTCACATTTCACAAAAAATTTCTGACCCATTAAAAATAGGCTCGAGACCTACAGTTTGGTAACCACTGGTCTAGAGACTCATTGACTGTTTTTTGCCCACGTGTTCACTTTACGTTACCTTTACATTCTGTGAACACTAAAACACAAACTACGTATGTTTATTTACTTTACGTAAACGTTATGTTAATCGTGATCTTATCATTGGAAAGATTGGATTCTTTGTCGCGGTGATTTCTCCCAACGCTGTTAATTGAAGGTGAGATAAGTTCAGTTTAACACGTGTAATTGCGTTTAGTATAAGAAGTGGATACATTAAGACCCTTGGTCCTGTCGAGGGCAAGTCTAAAATCTATTTTGTGGGATGGTGGACGGGAGGATGAACGGCATGACCAAAGTATCCTTCCGCGCCAACAAGAACAAATGTACCACGGGAATCGTAGATGTCGCTAGCTACCGGACAGGTCTTGTGGAAAAATCATACGTTTGAAAATATCAGTTTTCTCCAGAACGAGTGAAATGTTTAAGTTAGTATTTTCAACGCCCCTTCTAAGATAATGTATCGATGTTTATTAATTGTTACATTTTCTTATTTTTTGTACTGAAACCAGCAGTTCTATATTGAAAAATGTTTATTTTATTGATATATATGAGCAATGTTAAATTATAGAGCATGTGTGTATATAAAAAGTATATATTAATCAACATACTTATGTTCTTGAACAAACAGTACCCGAAAAGAAAATTGCAAGACAATAACAACTCTTGAAGATAACGGTTTGTTTCCATGGCTCTGCATTATTCCACGCCAAATGAAAAGGGCCAAGCGCCTAA
>CABEEJ010002227.1:67894-107742 GCA_901482245.1 Timema douglasi
TTTTTTGGGTTTTTTTTTTTTTTTTTTTTTTTTTTTAGGAACCATTATTTTGTCTTCTATTGAAACAAATATGGCGCTATATTATCATTCCTTCTTTTAAAACATAGCTTTTACAGCCGGGCTTGGCGCGAGTGGAGGAATATAAAGTTTTTTAACTTTGAAATTCAGTTTTCATAAATCACAAAAATGGCGAAACAAAACATCATATAAAGCAATAGAAAAGAAAAAAAAGGGGGGGGGGGACAGTATATAAAAACAAGTGCCTACTGTGCCATTTCGTAGTTGGAAAACTTGTACGTTGAGACATTTGTTATGCCAGGAAAAATTCAATGTACGAAACACACTTAACAAGCTCAACTAAATTTATACTGGAAAGTTGGTTTAAAGTAAATTATAAAAACAAACTATACTACTCCAGTGGTAGTAAAACTTAATGATGTTTGAAATATCGGACATATACTTGTTTTATTCTTATTAACTTCCATTTATCCTGTAAAGCAGCAAGCCATGCTATCATGTTTGGTTACACTATGGCGAATCTTAACAAGACCATAGTGTAATCTACTGTGTAGAGTAGACTGTTACCTTTTATATTAAATTAGGTACATGATGTCTTAGTAAAGTTAATTTTTATACTTTAATTAGCTTATATGACTGAAATAAAAGTGGGGTTAGTTAAGTAATCAGTGTGTTCTAATGTGACACGTAATCGATTAAGTTTGCAAGTATGGGCTTTTAACTTATTTTACTATAAGACTATTATTACATTTTATTTTGCAGTTTCATATTTAATGAAATAGTAGTTCTGTGAACAGAATACCTCATTAAATAATACATATAGGTAGTCATATTAAGAATTATATCCTGTTAGGGGCGTTCACGTATTACGTAAGCACCTTTTTGGACATTTTAACCCCTCCCTTTCTCTTGTCAGCGAAAATAAGCAAAGATTGACACCCCCTCACCCCCTAAGGTTCTAACGTAATACTTGAACGCCCCCTTATTTATAGTTAATACAATCTTAAGATTTTCTTTGGATTTAAAAAATATATGTTTTATTAGTGATCTAGAACCGTGCTCAGAGTATTGACTGGCTAATCCAATGGGAAGAGACCATTGCAAAGTCCTAGAAGCCTATGGGAGGATAGCATTAGAATGGACCTAAGAGATATAGGCTGTAATGAGGTGGACTGGATAGAACTAGCTCAAGATAGGGTAGGGTGTAATGAGGTGGACTTGATATAACTTGTTCAAGATAGGTATAGGGTGTAATGAGGTGGAGGATAGGGTGTAATGAGGTGGACTGGATAAAACTGGATCAAGATAAGGATAGGGTGTAATGAGGTGGACTGAATAAAACTTGTTCAAGATAGGGATAGGGTGTAGTGAGGTGGACTGAATAAAACTAGCTCAAGATAGGGATAGAGTGTAATGAGGTGACCTGAATAAAACTAGCTCAAGATAGGGATAGGGTGTAATGAGGTGGACTGGATAAAACTAGCTCAAGATAGGGATAGGGTGTAATGAGGTGGACTGAATAAAACTTGCTCAAGATAGGGATAGGGTGTAATGAGGTGGACTGAATAAAACTAGCTCAAGATAGGGATAGGGTGTAATGAGGTGGACTGGATAAAACTTGTTCAAGATAGGGATAAGGTGTAATGAGGTGGACTGAATAAAACTAGCTCAAGATAGGTTAGGGTGTAATGAGGTGGACTGGATAAAACTAGCTCAAGATAGGTATAGGGTGTAATGAGGTGGACTGAATAAAACTAGCTCAATATAGGTTAGGGTGTAATGAGGTGGACTGGATAAAACAAGCTCAAGATAGGTTAGGGTGTAATGAGGTGGACTGGATAAAACTAGCTCAAGATAGGGATAGGGTGTAATGAGGTGGACTGGATAGAGCTTGTTCAAGATAGGGATAGGGTGTAATGAGGTGGACTGGATAGAACTAGCTCAAGTAAGGGGGGATAAGTGGCGTAGATTTGTAAGTACGGCAAAAAAAAATCGAGTTCGTAATGTCATAGACTAAGTAAGTGATCAAGTTGGACAGAAAACCAGTGAATGGATATATTCAATGGCACATTCTATTAATATATAATAGCCGTTGTTCGCGTGGTTTTAAACGTCAATCTCTCAATATATTATATCGAAATTGAAAAAAAAAGTCCTAATTATGCGTTTGATTGCTTACACTTTTAAAATTCAAATCACTTAAGATGAGCTATTAAACAAAAACCTTTTGTACAACCACCATATTTAAACGGATAACTATATTGAAAAACTATATACATAAATATTTTGGACTAAGTTCAAAAATATTATGCCAAATTTTGCTAAAATTGGTCCACGCATTTGGTTTTAATGATGGAACAAATCGACAAATGAATTCCCAAAAGGTCGAATTAAAATAGGACCATGCTCCACTTGGTCAATTATGAGTATTACATGTCACAAAATTAGCACACACATTATGTTTCAAAGAATAAAAATCGTCCAACATAAGATCTAGCTGGAGCATTCCACTAATCACTTAAAACACTTAAGAAAGAAACGAATACGATTGCACTTGTTGGCTTACCTTGTCCGAGTGAGCGGTGTCTTTGCAGTCCGATTCCCGTTTTCCTCTGTCCTGTTCCTCTCTCTTCCTTTGTTCCTCTTTCAACCTCTCCGCCTTACGCCACTTTGCACGACGGTTTTGAAACCAAACCTGCAAAAATAGAGGAACAAAGCTATTTACATCCTAGCATTCTATCCAGTCCTTCTGACGTCACTTGGGACATCTATATATATTGAGGAACACAGCTATTTACATCCTAGCATTCTATCCAGTCCTTCTGACGTCACTTGGGACATATATAAATATAGAGGAACACAGCTATTTACATCCTAGCATTCTATCCAGTCCTTCTGACGTCACTTGGGACATCTATATATATAGAGGAACACAGCTATTTACATCCTAGCATTCTATCCAGTCCTTCTGACGTCACTTGGGACATCTATATATATAGAGGAACACAGCTATTTACATCCTAGCATTCTATCCAGTCCTTCTGACGTCACTTGGGACATCTATATATATAGAGGAACACAGCTATTTACATCCTAGCATTCTATCCAGTCCTTCTGACGTCACTTGGGACATCTATATATATAGAGGAACACAGCTATTTACATCCTAGCATTCTATCCAGTCCTTCTGACGTCACTTGGGACATCTATATATATAGAGGAACACAGCTATTTACATCCTAGCATTCTATCCAGTCCTTCTGACGTCACTTGGGACATCTATATATATAGAGGAACACAGCTATTTACATCCTAGCATTCTATCCAGTCCTTCTGACGTCACTTGGGACATCTATATATATAGAGGAACACAGCTATTTACATCCTAGCATTCTATCCAGTCCTTCTGACGTCACTTGGGACATCTATAAATATAGAGGAACACAGCTATGTATATCCTAGCATTATAGTCAGTCCTTCTGACGTCACTTGGGACATCTATAAATATATAGGAACACAACTATGTATATCCTAGCATTATAGTAAGTCCTTCTGACGTCACTTGGGACATCTATAAATATAGAGGAACACAGCTATGTATATTCTAGAATTCATTCTATCCAGTCCTTCTGACGTCACTTGGGACAGCTATAAATATAGATGCTGAAGTGTCGCGAGTTTACGACGTAGAGTCAGAAACTTATAATAATTATAATATGTAATGACGCCTCAAATCCAGGAGGTTGAGTGTTATCACTAATAAAGGAGGAGATACAACGATTATCGTTTCTTTATTTGATCGAAATCAACGATAGTTTGCGATAATCATCTACTATAAGTTACAAAAAATCCTCATTGTGTCTGACTAACATTCTACGACTCTTTCTCCTACGTCTCGATATTCGACAGAGCTTAGATTTGATTTTGACACCATGGAGCACGCCATCTTTGTGGTAAACATTGGTAACTTGAAAAAAACAAGATGGTGGATCTATTATGGTAGAAGCAACGTACAAATTGATGTATACAGAGCTGAATTTTAGTAAGGACGCTATGGAGAACGCCATCTTTAAGAGAAAAATCCGTTTCTTTAAAAATCCAAGATGGTGGATGTGACGTATCCCGATAGCCTGGCATAGCCATTGACAAAAATTGCACTTCCTATTGTTTAAAAAAAAATCCTAAAATCTTTTGAAAGAAACATACTTTATGTGAAACCCGAAATGGCGCCTGCCTAAGGGTTCGGCCAGACTGACAAGCGTGCGAGCGAGCGAGCGCGCAAGCGACTGGGTGGCCACACTGGCGAGCGAGCGAGCGCGTAATTAGCAGACCCTAGTTCATTAGAGAATATGTATCTGTCAAAGACACTTGGTACATCTCTGCTCCTCGAAAATTCTTACAACAATTTGTTTTAATGTACTGAAGTGTTTTAAAATCAGATTAGCCGCACCAGTGGCGGAATGGTACATTGCACTCCATAGCTTTTGACTGGGAGATAAAGGTTCGAAGGCTCAGTGAACTGAAGGTGATTCTTAAAACTTATTTATTGTTGTGGTTTTTTCATACTCTCCAAACTAATGGTGATTATTATTTGTAAAGGCCTACTTTGATTATAATATTGAAGTATTGTAACATATCGGGCTTACATATATTTATGGTCTTACCAATTAAATTAGGCCATTAATAGCAAGTGTGTTAAATCTATCACTGATAGAAAAAAGTCAAATATCATGTCAAAATGAGAAGTTTCCCAGCACTCAATGAACCAACATACAATAATATTGCCTAGCGCCTGTAAACTAGACTGTACCGGGTCGAGCGCGCGCGCTTGAAAAATAGAAACAGTTCTATCTTTCAAGCGCGCGCGCTCAGTCGCTCGCGCGTTCCAGTGTGGCCACCTCCCATTAGAATCCATGTGTTCTATTTTATATTTTAGTCGCTCGCGCGCTCAGTCTGGCCGCCCCCTAACTCTAAACGCAACAAGCTTGCGCGCTGAATTAATCCAGTACACTGTGAAATTGAAAGTGTTTACAAAGGAAAGTAGCAGGAGAACATGAAGAGCAGGAGGTGGTGTCCTCTGGCGACAAGTGGCGAGATAATCAGAGTGTTAATGAGCCACTTAGGACCAAGCCTCCAGCGATACTGTTGTTCTACTGGAACATAGCTACGCTGTAGAATAAGCCTACAAGATCGAGATTGAAACGACTTATCTTCCAAAATTGTCAAGACCCACACGGTTGGTCACGATGTCGAAGGCGTTATTTTCAAGTAGATTGGATTGCCTGTGATGGAAAGATTGAGGTTCAAATCTCGGTTAGGTGTGCTAGTGTAGCTGTTCACGTGTGATTTACCACACTGTGTGTTCCTATACCTCTAAGCCAATGTCTTGTTTCTCTCCTATACACCGGAGGTCGGGAAATGGTCGATCTCACGTCTATTTTCAGTCGCTCGTCTAGGAAAATTATATGGTCTCCAAAATTCAACATTTAAAGCTTATAAACCAACAGATGAATAAAGTAGCCTGCTTTATAATAATATTTGAGTGTGAAAACAAAATAAACGTTATCGTTCATAAACGGTAATATCGGAAAATGAAATTAAAAGGTTTAACATAAAAATCACACCTGCTTTATGGTATATTATTACTTTCTTTAAAACCCTCTGAAAGTTAAAACAAAATTGAGCTATAGATTTTGATAAATTTTGACCAGAAATCTAAAAAGTAATTTTAACGATGCCGTCTGTGTGTGTGTGTGTGTGTGTGTGTGTATCTCAGCCTAAAGTCGGAACCATTTTACTGCTAGAGGTAAAGCTTGGTACATATGGTCCCCCAGAGGTGTTTGTGGAATTAAATATCCAACCCTAAAATTAAGGGTACAGAGAGAAGAAATAGATTTTCTCAAAGTCCGCTCTAACAATTTTGATTAACTTTTATATTTAGGAAGTGATTTTTTTTTACATCCATTACGGTTTCCAGCCTGTGGCCTAGGTCAGTTTTTTATTCAAGTAATATATTTTCCGCTACCGGCTGGCTAGGCCTGTCTTATCTTCATATGCGTTATAATCTAACTTAAAACTAGGACAGACACAACATCCAGTCCGCGACCGTTAATTCATCACTGTTAAAGGGTAAACCCACATTTAACCAATGATACATTTTTCGACCCTGCCGGGATTCGAACCCCGGACCCTCATCTCAGACCGACTCAGCCAAGACATCGGATCAGTGATTGACATAACAAATAAAATGGAAACTCTCATTTTCCAATGAAAATGACTTATAAGAGTACTTAACGTCAGCTTAAATGTCCAATTTTGATAATCCCCGCAATTGTTTGAGGTACAAAATAACTTATCATTGTAAATCTGTAATACTATTAAAAATTAAAAATCTTTTGTTTGAAATATATTTTTATAGATCAATAATCTCTGAGCTTTAAGCAAATATATATATATATATATATTTTTTATGGAAGTTTTCGAAAATGTGAAATTTGTTATGTTCTTTGGTTAACATAAATGTTCCTCTTTTCTCAATGTTTCTGTAAAAATGTATATTATTTCATTTATGATCTTTGTTGGAACGTTTTTGCAAAAATGTGGGCCAATATTACTTCGTCCCACATATCTTACAAGTTTTCAGTAAATGTTTCTATTTTAAGGTAAAAAACAACTCCAGGTCGTCAGCCCGTCAGCTCATACCGACCTAATGGTCGCTGTGTGTTGGCGAAGATAGTGTCAACCTCCACTGATATCGTGTGTCATGTGGTCAGCACAATGAACCATCCGGTTGTTAATCTCAGTTTTTAAGAGCGAAGTCTCTACGTCTTAATTCAAGTTTGGCTCATCCTTTGTCGCTACGAGGCTAAGCTTGAGCCCGTTCCAGAACCACAGTTCACAAAAAACCTGAAAGAGTTGAGGATCGAACCCGCGACCTCTGGATCCGTATCCAGGAACTCTGACCACTAGATCACAGAGGGGGTCATTATAATATAAGAGAAATAGAGAGAGTCTGTGCGGTACACCGTACCGTTTAATTTCTAGAAATGTGTAGACATAAGTGTTTGAGGAAGGTTGGTTTTAATGAATGAATAAATAAGACGTATGTAAAACAACAAATATCAAAGGTACAGTAGCCCCATGGCTTCTTTGGTGCTGACTGACAGCTTTGAAAAGTTACCAGACCAAATTATGTATCACTACTCCGAACCATTTGATCTGCAAATACACGTGTTTGGCAGCTGTCACTTATGACAGTCAAAATTTAGGTGTATACCTAAATGTTGACTGTCAGAAGTCAACTGTGAGTTGTCAGTCAGCACCAAAGAAGCCATGGGGCTACTGTAGGTTTGAGAAACGATGGATGATCGCTGGACCTTTGATAGGTTGATACGTCAACCTGAGCACCAAAAGGTTACCGACACCTGCTATAGGTTAAAGCTCTATCCACACCTTCTCCGAAAATAGAACGCAGAATCTGCTTGAGTAGCGCAGCAACCTACACGCTGTATGTTGACCCATCATGATGCACCACAACGCTAACTTAAAACAGCTGATTATCAACATATTTTATTTTTTAGGGGATAATAATATATTTTAGATCATTCTCCCGATGGATGTTTTCAAATTATAGCTCTGTGTCGTGACACAATCCAATACATCGATAACACGCTTTACGATAACGGGTTATTTCAAATCTCCTCACAGTGGCCAATGAAGCTGTCTGCTCGCTTCTATCTCTACAGCGCATGCGCACTGATTTGAAATGGTTTGAGTTTGAGATTTGATTAGCTCTATCGAGCCGAACATCTCGGGGAGAGCATACAAAGTAGAGATGAGTTGAACTTTAGTAGAACTCGCGCCGATAAGGCATACATCTTGTGATTGGCTTAGAGCTCGTCACGTGACCCTGTTTCGGTTCTGCGTTTGTTTTCAGGCGAACGTGTGATTCTACAGTAAGGCGCTAATTATCCCTTGTGCACAGAGAAGGTATACACCGCCAGGTTAAAATGTCTGCGCCCACTGGTAGAGCTCGATTGCTACCCGCAGTCCCGAGTGACAACACCACTATCGAGCATAAAAGACAAAAACTGCCTTCTAGGGTCAATGAACCGGCTTTCACAAAGCTAAAAGCTGAAAAAAGGATTGGGTATTGAAAGGGGAGTGAATTGGGGATTGTTGGTAACTGAACTATTAGGTTCGGACCACCAAACCTTTACAACGGGCAATTTTAAACTAAGTTGTTTCACTTGGAAGTGGTGTTTTGACTGAGAATTGCAGGTGACCTGGCGGTCTAGGGGTAAGGTGTCAGACTTCTATGCTGACGGCCGGGGTTCAATCCTCAGTCCCGGCAAAGATTTATCTGACACAAACACCCTACCATTACACATTAGCGTAAGTGCGTATAACCCGAACGGGTAGTAAGACGCGGTGCTAATAATAATAATAATGACTGAGAATTGCAACTATAGTTTGATTTTGGTAAGAAGAACAGTAGAAGCTAATTAACAAAGTTTCTAAAACAATTTTAATATATTTATACATCAAGTAATGCTATCTGCGGCTGTCACTTTGATACATATTATAAATACCTATGAAATAACACAAATAACATAGAGAAATGTTATCAATGGTGGCTGCAAATAAATATGTTTGAATTTTATCTACTGTTCTCCCAACAATTGTCAATTTTAATAGATATAAATGTCTATAAAATAGCGCTAATAAAATAGTAAAATTTAATTATTGTTGACTGAATAAAAATGTATTTATATTTTGTAAAAGGCTTTTCGTATGAAAATTGAAATGTTGTTGCGAGTCTAGTCTTGGAACTGAAGATTTATTTGTTCCAACTAACTTATTAACGAATAATTAACATGAGAATGATCTATGACTAACAGAGGATACACAAAGAAAACACTATTTAAATATTTTGTTGGTTACGTATTTAATTATTTTCGATCGAATTCAAAACAATCTTGCATTTTATAGTTGAAAACTGTACAACCCACACTGAAGTTTAAAGTATCGCTTTTTTAAGCAACCACTTTTGGTTAGGTTTTTTTTTAAATTTGTTTTGCAAATATTTGTTACAAATATCTTTTAATAAAGTGTTAACTTTAAGAAATATTCATGTTTTTTTAGCACCACGTCTCAATCCCCGTTCGGGCTACACGTTAATGTATTAATTACGCTAATAGTTTTAGGGACTGAGCAGGTTATATTTATAATAAATGTACTCACATTCGCATGGAGGGAGAGTGGATTAAAAAAAACAGTACATCCGACTGAGATTCGAACCTTGATCTTTTGGATGCACCTAAATTTTCAAAGATTCCAGGCAAACATCGCTATAAATAACTTAAAGTAACATTATTATTATTATTATTATTATTATTATTATTATTATTATTATTATTAGCACCGCGTCTTACTACCCGTTCGGGTTATACGCACTTACGCTAATGTGTAATGGTAGGGTGATTGTGAGATGAAATGGTGGACCTACAGTTTAACGTGGAATCCGAACCACGGTGGAGGCCTGGCATTCCCCACATTCACAAGATGTCTTGTCAGAGGTGACGGAAGGGTAAAGTAACATTAAACTTTCAAAATAATTCTGGAGGAACCCTTCGTATAGCTTTTCGAGAAATATATTTTTCAAAATAACTTTTCGAAGTAATGACATTTAAAAAGAGATTATGGGGAGGTCTATCCTATAACTTATAGAGAAGTATAATTTAAAAAATATCAGATAAGGGCCACCCCAAATATCGTCTAGGGGTATCCAATTTTCAAACATGTGCAAAGGGAAGGTACCCAAGTTCCCCTTTAGCTTTGGGGTGAAAATCCTTCGTAAACACTATTTTAATTGCTAGGCTAGTTCGTCCCACTAGACATATAAGGTTTCTCGGCCACTGAGGTCGAGTAAAACAATGAGAGGGGGGGGGGGCGCTATTTGACCCTGGTAACGGTCCCGGTTTGAGAACCTGATGGGTCAGCTTGTTTGTTTGGAGCATTCAGCTGCAAGGGAGTAGAGAGGTGGAGTTCGGGGAACCCCACCTGGAATGTAATGGGTGTGTTCATACTATACAGTCGAGGTATATAAAGTATGAACCTTTATTAGTTAAAGGTATAGTAGCATTTTGAAGCGCCCTCCCCTTGAAAAATTATGTTTCTACGCCCTATTGAAGCAATACCAGCACCCAGAGTGCTTCCAAACATCTGCTTCTAGTAACGTGTTCACTACAGACCTTATGTCAGATTAGCCTGAAGATCCAATGTCAACAAATATTGATGTACGGATGCGACATGTTACAACAGTAGCCGAGATTCAAGTCCTCCTTGGTTCAATATTTGCCAAGGTGCGGTGGACCCAAAACGACGCGAGGTTATAACACCACTTTGAACTTAAGAACCACCCTCCCTAGCTGAACATACCGGGGCGGCAAGCGACTATCGACCTTACAGAGACTGACAGACTGCACCCTCTAGTCAAACAATGTGTTTAGCTGTGGATTACCAGCTTTCAGCCCCTAAGCCAATTTGTTATGAAAAGATGGACTCTTCATATTTTTACAAGGGGGGAGGGGGGNAATGAGGTTTACCCATGAGATTTACAAAGGATTAACAAGAAGATTTTATTCGCATGAATGGGTCATGAAAAAAAATACCATTTTAATTTTAATACTTGTTTTTTATAACTAAAACGATAACAATACACCCTCTTCAGTGTCTGTATGGTCTAAGGCGTTACTATCACAGTAGACTAGACTGCCGATGACGAGGAGATCGTGGTTCAGATCTCAGTTGGGTGTATCGAGTATGGTTTTTCTATAATAGGTTCCCCCTCTTCCTCCACTCAAATTCGGGTACACTTCCTGTAAATATAACCTTCCTAATCCCTAAAATCATGAGCTAAATGAGTACATAAGGTAAAACCCGAACGGATAGAAAGACGCGGTGCTTAGAAAAAACAAAAACCTAAGCCAAACAGATCGTTTATCACGGTGAACTCAATGCAATAATAGTTTCACCGTTAGTGTATACTATATATTTATAAAATGACGTGTTTGAATTCCATTGACTCCATTCCTGCAGACGTCATCGGCTTCCCCAGCCACTTGCGAGTAACCGGCATTCCGCGATATCAGATCACATAACGATAAAAACATTTTAATATCAGTGACTCGCATCCTGCACGCTTCAAAATAAGGTGTTTTATATCAAGTGTTCTAACACTAAATAGCACGTTTAAATTGTTTCTTCTAAGTGAAACATGCCTTTCCAAGACCTGCTTCGGTAATGGTGTGCTTCAATTTATACATGATCACCGGAATTAAAGAGTAGATGGACCCATATATATCTTGTTAGACTTTGGAGGTAGGCCTATATTCCTGAGTACATTCAGGCATCTCGAATGGTTTTCCCATCTAACGTCACAGAAAAAAAAAATTACTCGAGATGCCCAAGAATACATACAGTAGCTCCATGACTTCTTTGGTGTCGACTGACAGATTTAAAAAGCTACCAGACCAAACTATGTATCCCTACACTGAACCATATGATCTTAAAAAACGTGTGTTTAGCAGCTGTCACTTCTGACAGTCAAAATTTAGTTATATGTTGACTGTCAGAAGTCGGCTGTGAGCTGTCAGTCAGCACCAAAGAAGCCACGAGGCTACTGTAGATAGGCCTAGTCCTACCTTGGTCAGTAGTAGCTTTAAATAATACTAGAGGTATTTTTATAAACGATAATTTATATTACGATACTTTATTGAATGACACAACTCGCCATCTAATAACATCACAACAAATCATAACGAATCTTTACGAAGACAGAATAAACATAACTAACTGCTTTAGATAAATTGTCTAGAATTTAAGTTTATGAAAAGTCATTTGACCTAAAAATTAATTTCACCATTTTATTATTATTATTATTATTATTATTATTATTATTATTATTGTTTAGAGGCCCACCGACACAATGAGGCCATTAGGACATTTCTCCATTTTAGTCGGCCTAAAGTACTTTAGTCTAAAATGAATTTTGAGTAAAATGATTGAGTTTGTAAAGTCTACACTTTAGGCCAAATGACTCTAGACCAATTGCTGCCCAATGGGTCTATTAAGACGTGGAAAAGGGGTTGGGAGGGGCACGGAGTTTTGAGTGTTTCCAAACAACGCACGAATCAACACCGGAATATTCAAATTTACTTTCTCACTTTTCTGAGGAGCTGAGCACATTTAAATTGTTTCTATAAATATGAATAAATAAATAAGAAAACATTTCGTTATGTTGAAATAATTTTTAACATTGGAGTGGATAATGTGAAGTGAATTTGTTTTTAGCGGAAGATGAAAAGGAAAATAAATCCTCTTCCGACGAGAGATTCGTAGTAGTAGCAGCAGTAGTAATAGTAGTGGTAATAGTAAAATAAATAGTCCCAAGAAACACATTTGAAAGGGTCTTACATCGTTAAAAATCATGAGTGGAAAATTGAGTTTTTCCTATTTCAGAGTATTTATTTAGAAATCTAGAAGAGATTTAATGTCAGAAATATGATACACGTTAAATGATGTGAAACGTAATTGGTTGAGATTGCTGGAGGAGATTCTTACTGCAGACTAAGATGGGAGGGAGCTTCTGCCCTTGAAGATTGAACTCACTATTTCTGGCTCCGTGTTGGTTGTGCCCGTGGGTGTTCGTGCCCTCGGAGAAACAACCTTGTGGGTTCGGGCTCACTTTATATTCAAATACCTCTTATTATTCTAAGGAGAGTAAATGTTTGTATTCACGACATTTTTCTATACTATTTACTTAAGAAAACGTTTAATTTTTGTTGGTTATCTGGTGGTCTAAGAGGTGTAAGGTGTAGGACTTCTGTGCTAGGGTCCTAGGTTCAATCCTCGGTCCCGGCACAGATTTATCTGATTGTCAAACCCTTCCTTCACCTCTGACAAGACGTGTATTAATCACAACTTGTGAATGTGGAGAATACCAGGCCTTCACCGTGGTTCGGACCCCACGTTAAACTGTAGGTCCTCTATTTCATCTCACAATCACCCTACCATTACACATTAGTATAAGTGCGTATAACCCGAACGGGTAGTAAGACGCGGTGCTAATAATAAATAATAATAATAATAATAAATTATCTTAAGATATGCAGTGTCAGGCATCAACTTCAAAGTGAGATATTTAATGATAAAATACTTTTTTCAGTAAAATTATATGTCGTAGTGATGTAGTTTAGTGAAAAACTTGGTTTTCGTCAGTGAAAGGATGTTTTTGTATGCGATATAATTTTACTATTAAAACACAAAAAGGGTTATTAACTATTCTACTAAGGAAACAAACAATATCAGCCTACGGCTACTTAGTAAGTTGCAAAGAATTTTCCTTCTTAGCGGTAGATCGCTAGATCCAAAAGTCTGGTCACTCCTGCCTTAGACCATGCAACCATCCATGCGAGTTTTTTTGAATTATAATGTTAATAATATAAATGTGACGGTTTTGTGGTGTAAAGGTCCCTTTCCGCTCCCCTCTGACAGACGGCTTTGTGTTGGTCAGGTGGGAAGACAGACGGACGTTTGTAAGCACCGTCCTGGGAGATAATAAACTTGTATTGAAGGCCTTAAGACTTGGAGGAACGTGTCACTTGGACTCTTATTACATTGCCGCATGATTTGACGGGCCCTCTAGGCTGCGAGCAACAGCGGGCTATCTCCCCCACAGAGTGTTCTTTTGATTTCATTCGTCCAGCTATTATTTGCTTTGTTCCCGCCCGGGATGTATTCATATTTACACAACGGGGTTGAGATGGAGGGATACAGTATTTAGTGGAAATGTGGCCGAATTTGTGTGGCGGGGGAGCTGAAAACTATTTACGAAAAATCAAAATCAGTACATTCGGACGGGAGTTGATAGTAGAAATAACCAGTGTACAAATAGTAATCAGCTATTTCAGCACTACCTGGAATCGAACCAGTATGCCTTAAACTTATGTTTGACAACTCTAATTAGTCACGGGATGGATATTTTTTTAAATTTGTGTTTACTGTCGCGTCCTATTACCGCTCCGAACTATAGGCCTGCGGGTGACCTGGTGGTCTAGGGGCAAGGTGTCAGACTTCTATGCTGGCGGCCGGGGTTCAATCCTCGGTCCCGGCACAGATTTATCTGATTACCAAACCCTTCCTTCACCTCTGACAAGACATCTTGTGAATGTGGGGAATGCCAGGCCTCCACCGTGGTTCGGATTCCACGTTAAACTGTAGGTCCTCCATTTCATCTCACAATCACCCTACCATTACACATTAGCGTAAGTGCGTATAACCCGAACGGGTAGTAAGACGCGGTGCTAATAATAATATAGGCCTACGCATTTTAATTAAGCTAGTGAGGTAGGGATAAGAAGACTGGAATTAAAAGAAAATATAACTGCATTTTCCTGGAGGGAGAGTGGAAAAACACTTAGTAATAATCACCCTCATTACACCTAGCCAGGATTCGGACCTCAACCTATCAATGATGCAAGACACAGGAATAAAATAAACAGGGAATGTAAACTATTCAGCCAGCCTACGTTACTCTAACAAAAAACTGGTGAAAAAATGGGTCTCACCACTTAGATTGGTGTGGACAGTCTCAGGCGTCAGTCTCATATTATATGTGTTTTTTCCTAAATGTTTTCCCAACTTCCCCCCACGCAGGTGCCGGTACATTTCTTTTTAAACTCTACCTTCCTTATTCTTACCCTAATAGAGTAAAGAATCTGTTTGCTCAGACGGGTAGTATTTGTGGGTTAATAGAAGCAAAGAAACGTATCTAGTCAATAGACCTATGCTCTTAAATAGTGCAGACCATAAGCAAATCGTAAAAAATAAATAAAAAAAAATCACATATGTACACTCCATTTAAACTGAAAGATAGAGGACTTACCTTGGCCGATTACACTATGGTGGGGATTATTAGATAGGGCCATAGTGTAATCGGTCAAGGTAAGATCGCTAACTTTCAGGATAAATGGAGTTATTTAGAAAATGCAGCACCAATCAAGATGATCAAGAAATTGTCACGTCGAAGAAGGGACAGGTAAACCATTAGTCCACATGTTTACATGTGTGCTGTAATAAATACTCTGTGGCGTCAGCCCGCAAGCCATGCCGACCGAGCGGTCACCAACTGTTGGCGAAGACAGTGCCAACTTCTGCTGATATTAGGTATTAAATGGTCAACACAACGAGCCTTTCGGTCGTTAATCTCAGTTTTCTGATACAAATAATAAACATAGAGGTTACTTTTTTTTTAGCACCGCGTCTTACTACCCGTTCGGGTAGTACGCTTATGGTACTAATTACGCTGATGGTTTTAGGGATTAAGGGAGGTGAACTCGCATTTGTGTGTAGAGAGAGTGTAAAATCATTTTGGACAAACCACCCTCAATACACTCGACCGAGATTCGAACCTCATTCTCCCCGCCATCGTCAGCCTAGTCTGCGCAAGAATAGCGCATTAGACCGCATGGGACCCGCCTCGGTGGCGTAGTTGGCTAACGCGCTTGTCGTGATGAGCTCGACTGCTGAGGACGGGGAGATCGAGGTTCGAATCTCGGTCGGGTGAACTGGGGGAGGTTTTTCCTAAATGGTTTTCCACTCTCCTTCCACGCAAATGCGGGTTCACTTCCTCTAATTCAACCTTCCCAATTCCTTATCCATTAGCGTAATTAGTACTTAAGCGTATAACCCGAACGGTTAGTAAGACGTGGTGCTAAATATTATTATTATTAATTTGAAAAATAACAAAAACCTTTTATTTGTGCTCTAAAATCCTATTTTATATAGGAAATAAATTGAACTTACTCACTACGTTAAAATGCAAACTTTTGCATCAATTTAATAAATGTAACAGATTTTTTCTAATCCCTTTCAATAGAAACATAGAAATTTATTAGAACTACAAGATAAAAAAACCCACATACTCCTGAGATATTTCAAAGTTCCGGGAAAATGTGACTAAATAAGTGTTATTTTGCTATTTTCTCAGCCCTACCATCTCCAACTAAAGACTTCGATTCCTTTCGAGTCTAATAATTTTAACTTATATCCTTGAAATAGGATGTGTTTATTTCCACAAAAGGGGAAAATTATCCGTCTGTTGCTACTTTAAGAGTATTCAAGAAAGTTTTGAAGTGTTTTAAACCTTTTTGTGGTTGTTGGTCATCCATGTGTGTTTTATTGATTAACACACTTTGGTTTTAAAATAAACTTTGTCGGGGAACTCCCTTAACATTTTCATTGATATTAAACAATTTACAGGGTGACCTGGCGGTCTAGGGGTAAGGTGTCAGACTTCTGTGCTGGCGGCCGGGGTTCAATCCTCGGTCCCGGCACAGATTTATCTGATTACCAAACCCTTCCTTCACCTCTGACAAGACATCTTGTGAATGTGAGGAATGCCAGGCCTCCACCGTGGTTCGGATTCCACGTTAAACTGTAGGTCCTCCATTTCATCTCACAATCACCCTACCATTACACATTAGCGTAAGTGCGTATAACCCGAACGGGTAGTAAGACGCGGTGCTAATAATAATAATAATAATAATAAACAATTTACCTAATAATCACTAAAACTTCAATAAATATCATAGTATTTTTTACATTTCAGTGAAAATGCTAAGAAGGTCTCCAACAATGCTTAATTTTAGAACTAAAGTTTGATGATCAAAAACATACAATAATTGTTTTTTAAACAAAATAATATGAAATTCTAGAAATTATTTAAAGTTATTTTGAACCCCTGTAAACGAAGCCGTCCCCTCGAAAGAGTAGATAGGTCGTTATTGCCCGCGCGCCCACTCATGTCAGTTCGGATCGCAACAAGACATGTCCAAGCGAATTTTATTTCTTAAAAGGAACAAGACAGATATAAAATTGTGCTAATATTGACATTAGCGATTTGACAGGAGTTGTTCCTACCCCCCCTCAACCTCCCCCCCTCAAGATGTTAGGTATATATAAACCTCCCAGTAGGATTCCAAGCCGCCACCAGCCGCGCCACCGTCGCAGCGGTATTCCTGTAAGTGGTTTGAAGTAGGGCGTGGAGCCCCACCCCCTACACACCCCCAACCCCCCACAACCACTGTAAACCTCCCCTGGCATGGAACAACGGGATGGGGCAGTCTCTGCCACTAGTTTACTTATTTGAACATAGATAGCGTTGGTGTAAAGCCAGGGCTTCCAAGATTGTCAATTATATGGCAGAGATACAACACTATTTATATAAGGGCTCTTATCTAAAAGATAAAAAAAGTTACCAGAATTATTTGTAAATATTTCTACCCAATACCTAGGCCAGTATATTATTGGATTATTATTATTACTATTATTACTATTATTACTATTATTATTATTATTATTATTATTATTATTATTATTATTATTATTATTATTATTAGCACCGCGTCTTACAAACCGTTCGGGTTATACGCACTTACGCTAATGTGTAATGGTAGGGTGATTGTGAGATGAAATGAAGGACCTACAGTTTAACGTGGAATCCGAACCACGGTGGAGGCCTGGCATTCCACACATTCACAAGATGTCTTGTCAGAGGTGAAGGAAGGGTATGGTAATCAGATAAATCTGTGTCGGGACCGAGGATTGAACCCCGGACCCCCAGCACAGAAGTCCGACACCCTACCCCTAGATCACTAGGTCACCTACATTGTTTGGAGTCTTACACATTTTATCACCCGACAACCTAAATTATATTTTAAAAGAGTTTAAATTACTTCAAGATAGGTATTTGTTAAAAAAAACTAAAAAAATAACAACTGGCCATCACCTGCTGGGAGACTTCGCTACGAGCCATTACATTTAGGACCGCTCCATCCCCCTTCAAGGGGTACAACCATGGCATTATTTTACATCCTCACCGCACTTTTTTAAAGGTTTGTATTAGAAATACACAATTCCTCTTGTGACTTGTGTTCACCCACGAGTAGAGTAGACTAGTCAAGAATAAGATGTATAAAAGTTTGCTGCATCCAGTGGCGGTGGACCTTTATTAATGGGGGGAAAAAATAAAGTTTGTCCTCCCAGCCGAAAGGGGGGTTCGGGTTCCGCTAAATGTCTGAAAATTGGATACCCCAAAAGCTGTTTGAAATTGTCTCCATATGGATTATTTTTTCAGTTAGACCCCTCTACAAGCTAGTTATAGACTCCTCTACAAGCTAGTTATAGACTCCTCTACAAGCTAGTTAGACTCCTCTACAAGCTAGTTAGACTCCTCTACAAGCTAGTTAGACCCCTATACAAGCTAGTTATAGACTCCTCTACAAGCTAGTTAGACCCCTCTACAAGCTAGTTATAGACTCCTCTACAAGCTAGTTAGACCCCATCTACAAGCTAGTAATAGACTCCTCTACAAGCTAGTTAGACCCCTATACAAGCTAGTTAGACTCCTCTACAAGCTAGTTAGACTCATCTACAAGCTAGTTAGACTCCTCTACAAGCTAGTTAGACTCCTCTTCAAGCTAGTTAGACTCCTCTACAAGCTAGTTAGACTCCTCTCCAAGCTAGTTAGACTCCTCTCCAAGCTAGTTAGACTCCTCTACAAGCTAGTTAGACTCCTCTACAAGCTAGTTAGACTCCTCTACAAGCTAGTTAGCGTGCGGTCATCACCAAATACATTTGTGAAATTTGGGTATCTCTAGAAAATATTTAGAGTGGCCTCAACCCGGAGATTTAAAAAAATTTATACTCTTCAATTTTTTAAATTTGAATGCCCCCAGAAGCAATTTAGAGTGTTTCTTGATGGGAAACGTTTTGAAAATTAAATTCTTCTAGAAGATATAAAGTGATCTTCGTCTGGATATTAAAAAAAATTAGGTATCTCTAAAATATGTTTTGGAGTGATTCTTCCACGGCAATTTTTTTTAAAATTTGTATGCACCTAGAAGCTATTTGTAGTGGTTGTCACATTAAATTTTTAAAATTAAATATAAGGCATTTGATATTATCCTCTCGCGGTAAATGTTTGATAATTGGATGCCTCTAGAAGTTATTTGAAGTCGTCTTCGATTAGTTTGGTCACACCTTTGCTATTCATATTTTTAAATTTCCGACAGACAACCAAATCCAAGCACTTTTCCTGGGGGTTCACCCGATTCTCAAAATACAAGCATAATTCCCGGTTTTACTGGTTTTTCTGATCAGTAGCCAACCTGATAATGTGTGCTCAGACAAATAGTGTCTATGACGATATAAAATGATTAAACTCAAAACAACAACACATGTCAAATATTGTAATAGTAATATTAATATTATTTAGCACCACGTCTTACTACCCGTTCGAGTTATACGCTTTAAGTACTAATTACTCTAATGGATTAGGAATTGGGAAGGTTCAATTAGAGGAAGTGAACCCGCATTTTCGTGGAGGGAGAGTGGAAAACCATTTAGGAAAAACTACCCCCAGATCACCCGACCGAGATTCGAACCTGGATCTCCCCGTCCTCAGCAGTCGAGCTCAACACGACTAGCGCGTTAGCCAACTACGCCACCGAGGCGAGTTCAGATATTGTAGACCTCCGAGAAATTATTGTATCGTGATTACATTACAGTATGTACAATAGACCCACAGACAAAATATTCACCGCGCCTCACTGTCCATCAGGACTAACCACATTTAATTACACTAAAGAGGTAAGGATGAGGATAGTATTTATTTAAATAATACCATCATTTGCATAGAGCAAGAGTGGGAAATCATTGATGAAAAACCACCCACATCGTACTTTTCCGACACTGGAGCACTGATCTTGGCGGATGAAGGTATCAGAGCTTGACGTTTAATACGTTTGCTCACTAATGCGCATCCTCCCCACGTGAGTAACAGTTGACTCAATATTATCTTAACTATGAGCCCACCATGGTGGTCGAATGGTACGAGGCAGTGGTGGTCGAATGGTACGAGGCAGTGGTAGTCGAAGGGCCAGATTCACAAACTCAGAAGGGTGTTGCGGTCCACAACCCACACAAACATGCCTGCTTGTTTTAATATATTAAATAATTATGTGTTTGCATCATATCTTACTACCCGTCCGGACTGTAAACATTTTAATCACTTTAGTGGGTAAAGGGTGAGTAAGATATCATTTTTTGCATTAAAAAAAATATATATCACCGCGTATTACTACCTGTTCAGGTAACACGCATATATTATGATAACTACTCAAATGGGATAGGGTTGAAGGAAGTATTTTAGAGGTAATCTACCCGCATTTGTGTGGAAGGAGAGTGGGAAACTATTTAGAAAAAAACACCCTCAGTAGACCCGACTGGGATTCCAACCCCGAGCTCCCGGTCTTCAGCAGGCCAGTCTAACATTAGAGTGATGCCTTAGACTATCCGGCCATTGACGTGTATTTAGAGGAAATCTAACCACATTTGAGTGAAAGGAATGCTGGAAACCCTATGGTAAAAACCACCCTCTGTATATTCGGTTGGAATTTGAACCCTGACCTCTACGTTACAGGCAAACTAGACCAGAAAAGTCTGACGTTTAGCCTGCGTGCCCACCGATGTAGGTCTATACTAGTTACTTGATGCTATGTATTTAAAATCATTAATGTATATTTAGAACCTCATTCTTTCCCAGATGTTAATGTGGGTCAGAGAACATATTTGAATAGATATTTAGAAATTATCATGGTTAAACATTTATAATGATACAAAAAATATGGCACAGTTTGAAATAGTTTTTGTTTTTATTTAAACTTAAGCACACACCAAAATTAAACTATTATTATTTGTTTGTGTAGGGTACCTATATAACTGCATGCCGATTTTGCAGAAAAGAGAGCTGGTCAGCGGCCTGCTGGCCTGCGCGCCGTGAGTTTACAAACTCTGGTTTGTGACGTCAATATCCCGAGAGAATGGATTGATATTGTTGGGGAGATCGGGGTCAGGATCTCGTTCGGGCTCACTGAGGGAGGTTTTAACCGAATGGTTTTCCACTCTCCTTCTACGCAAATGCCAGTACACCAGGTTTTGTGGAGTTAGTGTCGCAGCGACCAAAACGCGACTAAAACGTCAGTCTGTCACCGGCCTAAGAGAAATTAATTCTTCAAAGTATAAACGTTGACATTCGGGATATCTATATCTCGATTACATTATTTCCATTTAATCATTTGACATTATTTAACAGAAATAATAATTGAAAAATTTCGGGTTTGGAAAAATTTTCGGTAATAAATATGAGGAAATTTTTTGATCTCACATCTCTAGGCGCACCTAGTAAATTTAATGGCCCACCCTTTTGAGAAAAGTTGATCTAGTGTTTTGTAGTAAAACAACGTGTTCTTGTTATGAAAGCTAGGGAATGTATTCTCCTTTCCTCTCCGGTCCATGGCCCAACCCACTGATGTAGCGGATAACCAGCTTATGAAACCAGCCACCCCCTCCTTACCCCCGTGCCTCGGGTAAATACGCTACTGAAAAATTATTGACATTATTTGAGATTAAATTGGGATTGAAAAAAATGGCGGATTGGGGTGTAAGGACGAGGATGGTGGAGGTTTCAAAAAGAAAGGGATGTGGCCCTCTATTAGCCCCAAGGTTTCTTTTAGAAAGGAGGGGTTGTTTCAACCCCTTGGGAGGAAGGGTGAACTCTGTGGTTAAGGGTGTACAACTCTAGGCAGTCGGTAATGTTAGAGAATATTTTGTTACACACCAACCACTATTTCAAAAGAATCCTTTAATCGAAGTAGATTTTATTTTCATGACTTTTGTGTGTACTAATGGTGGGGCTGGGGTGCTATGCTTCCTGGCTCTGATCCAAAAGACCGTAGTTCAATCCCGATAGTGTGCACTCATTGTAATGTTTTAAATAGGGGCACTGATTTATCTGATTTCCAAACCCTTCCTTCACCTCCGACAAGACATCTTGTGAATGCGGGGAATGCCAGGCCTCCACCGTGGTTCGGATTCCACGTTAAACTGTAGGTCCTCCATTTCATCTACACAATCAACCTACCATTACACATTAGCGTTGAGTGTGTATAACCCGAACGGGTAGTAAGACGCGGTGCTAATAATAATAATAATAATAATAATAATAATTTAAATAGGGGTTTTCTTTCTCTCTCCAGACGAGTTCTGAGTCCAATATTCGTAGAAATAATCTTATCTAACAGCTATACAATTACTGTATCTACTTGTACACTACTTACTGAGGGTTTTTCACGTTTTACTAATAAATTATTGTAATTTTGATAAACATTACGGGACCTTTAAATATAAATGAAAGTATTAAAGATCGTCCCTGGAACTTTACTCAACCTATAAACTAACTTAACCCAGGACAGCACAACCTTGGCATCAATTATTATTATTATTATTAATTTTTTATTTAGCACCGCGTCTTACTACCCGTTCGGGTTATACGCTTAAGTACTAATTACGCTAATGGATTAGGAAGTGGAAAGTTTGAATTTAGAGGAAGTGAACCCGCATTTGCGTGGAGGGAAAGTGGAAAACCATTTAAGAAAAACCACCCTTAGTTAACCCGACCGAGATTCAAACCTTGATCTCCCCGTCCTCGGCAGTCCAGCTCAACACGACTAGCGCGCTAGCTGACTACGCCACTCAGGCGGGTGGCATCAATTATTATTAGTTTTACTACACCTAGATTTAAATTTCTTGAACGTTAAAGAAATAATTATATTTTGTTGATTTGCATTACAAAAAAGGCATTGAAGACTTGACTATCCACTTGGGCGAACAGGTGGAATAATAATGAAGATCGTGGTTCAGATCTGGCCAGGTGTACTATGGATGTTTTTTCCTCTCCTAAATTATTTCCTGATCTCTCTTCATGCAAATGGGGAACATTTCCTCTAAAAATATTCCTTCTTTATCTCTTTCCCATTAGTATAGCTAAATTAGGATATCCTAGACGGATGGTAAGACGCTGTGCAAAAATAGTTGTGTTTTTTTTGTCTTATTACTCGTCCAAGCTATCCGCATATTTACATAATTGGGCCAGGGATGAGGTAGGTAAAGTGTGAAAGAAATGTACCCGAATCTACGTATATCTGATGAGAATTCAAACCCGATCTTTCCATCCTCAGAAATCCAGTCTATCGCGAGAGCGATGCCGAAAGTCCTTTACAGAACCAGAGTCCCTGGCCACTCAGACATAGGGACGAATCTGTCCCTGGTTGACATCCCTGGATCGAGTTTTAAGGGCTAGTAGATATTCGTATCGGGGCCTAGGTTCACGGTAAGGTGATGTATTGGCCCGGAATAGCTCCAGGGCCGGAGCCCATTTATCGGAACAACTCGGGGAGAGGCGGCCTTTTAGAGCCTCGATACTTTACATCACCCCCCCCCTCCCCCTATTCCCCTCCTCACAGCCATGCTAACAAATACACTTACCTTCGTATTAGTGGCTTACCTCTTTCACCGACACTTTCACCGAGCCCTTACTTTCTCTTAACAGGACCGGGGATATTTACAAGGAAAGTCATTATTCACTCTTTTCTTTACGTCGATAAAATATCTGTTATTTGTATTCTCAGGAATAAAGTTGTTTCTAAACATGACTCAAGAACTTGTAGGCCTACCTACAGTCTAATGTAATAGGAAAAACCATTTAGATAAATAAAACAGTTTTTTTAGCGACCAACGTTCATAAGATTTTACAATATTATTAGTATAGTTTTATAGGTATTGGTAATATCTAGGCCTATAAAAAGTGAAAGACTCGACTTGACGTATAAATACATTAAAGTTGATCTAGTAAATTTTCTAGCTGTTGATAACTTATATTTTTGACAAACATATTTTAATGATTGCAAATAATTTGAAACAGGTTGACTCTAATTATTCTTGTATTCTATTCTAGACTACGAATCTTCATTTAAACTAACTTACAACTCTCTAAACTCGAATTAGAATATTAGAAAACATGACAAACCTAAGCGGTTAACTTTCCTATTAATTTTTTCTTTTATTTGGATTTTGCTCACGTTATATTAATGACATGGACTCTGGTTTTTAGGTTTGTCTTATAATTATGTTTATATAAACCACTGGTAAGTATAATAATAGCTCTACAAAATTTATATTTCAACTTTAAAATAAATGGCACGACGCAATCGCACTAGCTTTATAATATAGTAAATTATAGCTCGGAACCAAATTTTCAAAAATAGGTTTATTAAAACTATTATTAAGAATTAATTTCTTAAAAAAAAAACCACAATATATCTTCAAAGATAAACTGTAAAAAAAAAAAAAATAGTTTACACAATTAAAAAAATATTCAAATTTCAAAATTTAGCTATGTGTAAATAACCCTAAAATTATTTATATTTAAAAAAACATAATAAACACTCCTTTATCATGATTAAATTAATTCCAAGGTACACATTTCAAACTGAAACTTAATGGTTATTTTCGGAATATCAAAAAAATTTCTAAAATCTGACGAAAGTTAACTACCCTTAAATTAGTTCATCAGGAAAAATAAATATGTAATATTTTTTATCTTGTAAAATAGTACCAAAATAGAAACTTTGAACAAACTCACTAGCGAAATTTAAAAAAAATCGAAATTTTTCAAATATTATTTATCAGTAATTTACTACTAAATGAATTTAAAGACTATTAGTTTTTTTTAAACGTACCTTACCTTAGTTTGAACCAAACCGTTAGAGCCATTTTAAAAACATTCCCAATTAAAAACACTTTCTTCATTAAATACCCCTAAGCGAATTTTTTCCCCCAAAAAACAAGAAAACAGTTTTATTTTCAATGTCAAACACTCTCCAGATATACATTTTAAGCGAAATCATTCGAACCATTTTCAAAATATTTCGAATTTTTTTAAATCACTCCCTAGTAAACTACCCCTCAACGAATTTTCATAAAAAAATCAAGTACAAAGTGATATTTTTAAACCAAATAATTTGTTAATTTCGAAAAACTTAGATTAAAAATAAATCACTTATCAGTAAACTACGCTTAAATTAAAGGTAAGGGTCAAAATATAAAAAAAACATACCGAGGTGTAGTCATATAAATGTAAACATAAAGTTTGGACAAAATCCATCAAACCGTTTCAGATTTGTGGCTAGGGATAGATAGACAGT
Organism: Timema douglasi; assembly: GCA_901482245.1. Classification (NCBI taxonomy): domain Eukaryota; kingdom Metazoa; phylum Arthropoda; class Insecta; order Phasmatodea; family Timematidae; genus Timema; species Timema douglasi. Next base: position 93,079 of record CABEEJ010002227.1, read on the forward strand.
CAGAATTGTAAAACTAATATTTTTGGGTTTGGGGGCACTTATATAGTAAAGATTCATCATAATGCCAAGGTTTAAATTTTTCACGATTACAATACTTTATCTTTAGATGAAAAAGTAAAATGGTTATAACCAGGCGAAAAATCGTCCAATCGTCGTTTATTGTTTGTTCAAATCACAGGATTTTTAGTAAGTTCAAGCATTTTGTGATTTTTTATGAAACTCTACAGCTTCAGGCTTTGTGTTTTTGAGACCTCAACCGCTTTCTGAATTCGGCAACCCAGTTTTAAGAGCGTCCATATATTCATTGGCTATAGTAAGTTATGATGGCTTAAGTAGCAAAGTTATTGTATTTGATAATTTCGGTTGTAACTGCATCTAAATATAATATTATTTAAATTGGAAAATTACACTTGGACACGGGAATCAAACCCAGGACCTTTGGCTTAGTAAGCCAATGTTCTAACCACTGAGCTATCCACGAATTGTCCCCTGCCCAGGGTCATACTCCACTATCCGATAGCTCATGATCACACACATTTGTAGCTGACGATTTCCACACGTCCATCACAGACTCTGCCTTAAAATATTGTGTGAAAAATGACTCTGGGCACGGGATGATTCCTGGATAGCTCAGTGGTTAGAGCATTTGCGTACAAAGGCCCCGGTTTCGATTGTCATGTCTAGGTGTAATTTTTCGATTTAAAGAATATAAAGTAAGTTATATATAGAATGTGATTTCTAGTGATTGGTTGCTATTGACGATTTGTTAAACTTAATATGATAATCCTCGTAGTAGATGTTATTATTAAAATAAAATAAAAATCGATTTGGTCAAATTCAAATTGCGTTTGGTTATGCTCGTTGTACTGAAAGAGATCAAATAATTATCTCTGTGTTGCACTTTCAAAGAACTATTTTATAGAAACTATAATTTATAACATTTTAAATAAAATAATTGCAACAACTAAATATGTGTGTGGTTTTCTAGGGGCCTATTAAAGCGCGGGTCTCGGGTTGTTCATGTGTTCACACACTCACACACCCACACACCCACCCACACACACGTGACATGGGAGCTACTCTCATTGGTGGGCTCGAGAACTTAATGTCAGGTTCATCTATTTATAATATTTAGCACCGCGTCTTACTACCCGTTCGGGTTATACGCTTTAAGTACTAATCACTCTAATGGATTAGGAATTGGGAAGGTTGAATTAGAGGAAGTGAACCCGCATTTGCGCGGAGGGAGAGTGGAAAACTATTTAGGAAAAATCACCCCCAGTTCACCAGGCCGGGATTCGAACCCCGATCTCCCCGTCCTCAGCAGTCAAGCTCAACACAGGCTCATCTAATTTAGGTGACGGGTGTGTCGGGATATAAGTTTCAGCTAGGAGTACTGAGGTAGATTCCCGCTCTACCTGATCGCAACATTTCCTCTAATAACTTCTTTCCTCATCACTGCCCCATTAGCTCTGTTGAACACGGATGATAATATTAGTGAATGGGGCACATTGGGGTACGTAATGTTGGTTTTCCCCGCCGCGACTGGGTACCCGTTCAGATTATACGCATACATTTACTACGCGAAGGGAAAAGGAAGGTAATATTTTAGAGGAAGTGTAACAGCATCTTCGTTTAGGGAACGTTGGAAATCGTTTAGTAAAAACCACCCTCAGTATAGACCTACCTGATCAAGTTTCGAACCCCGATATCCCCATCAGGCAATCCACCAGTCTTAGTTACGTGACGCGTTAGACCATGCGACCACCGATGCGGGTACGTGTTAATTGAAGGGGAGCTTCTTTCTTCCAGTCAGTCAGACAATATAAGATGTCACGGAGGCAATGACGTGATATTTGTGCGAGTTGTTGTGCCAGGAGAGGGTCTCCCTCCCCTCCCCCCTCCTTCCCTTTCAGCCCTTGCGTCGACTGTTGACTGACGGCGCGCAAGGGTCGAGTTGACGCCTAGAGGGTTGTACGTGCCTTATTGCCGGTTTGAGGAACATCACGCGGCAATTAGAGGCAAGCAACGGGCGAGGAGACCGCCCCTGCGGCGTATCTTACCTTGTTCGCTGCACTCACCGCTCTCGTGCTTGCAAATATCGAGTATTTACTCGTGTTACGAGAACGACTGCACTGAAGCTTCAAAAAAACACTCCACAAACACACGAATCCTCTATTTGTTGTGATGCTGTTTAGAAATGACTTGTTTCAGCAGGATTAGATTTATGTTTACAAACATTCACTTGATCTCAGAGCTGCGATATTTTCGGTGAAACGTAATTGAAAATAAGCTGATTTCACATTTTCATGTTTTTTTTTAAATTATGCAACTGAAAAAGTGAGGTTTTCTTTCCTAGGGACATATTGTTCCCTTTCACCTCCATTTTGGAGTGAACAATATTTTGAAATAACAAACCATTTCCCAAATAACTCGGGGTTTCTGGATGTCGGGAACTCGCCTCAGTGCTCCTACACACAAAACCTAACCTATTTATCCAGCTCCTCAAACCTCGGGCACAAGGAACGTCCCACCCACTTGGTTCTATACGGCCCCGTGGTGTTGCAGTCAGTGCACCTGGCTACGAACATAGTAGTCCCGGGTTTGATTCCCGACTGTTACCTTGGCTATATAGTCACCAGGAGTTGGTAAATTAGGCTTAACTAAGGTTAAGACACACCAGCTACGTACCTGCGTATTAACTATCATCTCATTGCGGGTACGAGCACAAGATAAAAGTAGTAGCACTTTAGTGCCTGGATTGGAATAGCTAGTATTTTCTTTTTAATGTCCTATATCATTGGCACTTTTTGTTAGGTTAAGTCAGGTTAGGTATTCTTCATAAACGGCACAAGGCTTCCCCTCTTTCTTTCGATAGTTTTCAAACTTTAAAAATAACCCAAAATATACTGTATATATGTTACCGTCCAAACCTGATTCCAGAACCAACTAGATCGGACTTGGATGAATTGGTACATCATAAGAGCCTCAGGATAAACTAGTTTAGCCTAATCTATATTAGTTAATCCTGAAATTTTGGGATAGCTCTTAGGATAATCTGGTATGGCCTACAATTTTTCTAGGCCAAACCAGGTTTAGGTTGGTGCATAATGAAACATGTCAAAGGTCGATTAATCGTATGAGTTAAGAAGGATGGAAACTAGTATTACCTGAAAACATAAGGCTATATCAGTTTAATCTGCTGGATGTACCACTTCGGTCTAATTCGAACTCATCATCATCATCATCATCAACTGTTTCCAACCTGTGACCGGGTCCGTTTAGTAAAATCCCTCCATCTTTCTCTATTCTCCCAGCGTTCTTCCTCCTTTAATTTATTTGATTCCTCTCCTATAATTTTAGCACTTTCTGTTATCTGCTCCTTCCATTTCTTTCTTGGCTTCCCTTGCGGTCTTTTCCCTACATACATTTCCAACCTTTTCTTCGGCATATACCTTTTTCCATCCTCATTACATGTCCGAACATCCCAGTCTTGCTTCCTCTACTATCTCATGTGTTCCCTGTACCCCACTCTTTCCCGGATAACTTCATTCCTTATCCCGTTTATCCTTGTGACGGTTAACATACTCCTCACAAACTTTACTCCCATAGCCTCCACTTTCCTAGTCTCTCTTACTGCGTGGTGTTAACAGGTGAGATTATTCACACAACCTTTAAATTATCAAACACAGAGACCACCAATTAATTAAATATGAGCCTACTTTTGCGAATGGTGACTGAGAATACCTGCAGTGATGAGATGATAGCTGGGGTGCCCCAATCTTGTTTCTTGAGCACTTATTAATTTTTTCACCCAAGTGAGTTTCATGATTGTGCCCCAAGAGCTAAAAAGAAATACGCTTGAACAGTTTTTCTCGTTATAGTAAGAAAAAGCGCGGGATTAGTGAGCCTAGAGCCATTAGGGGAGAAGGGTCAATGCGGTTCTGACACCTAGTTCTAGTGAATATAATTAATTACCCAAATAATAGAGCACAGCTGGCCCAGTAGATATATTCATACTAAAAATACCGCCCCCCTTGAACTATTAGTTAAATGAATAGATAGAACAAAAATTACAACAACCATTACGAAAGAAACACAAATACAAGATAAACCAATTAAAGAGACAGTTAAGTGGGAGAGTAAACACTTTGACGACAAGCCTTGAAAATGTTCCCTTTTGGGTGCGCAGATGTACAACTCGTACAATGCCATCTTTTCCAGGAGTGGTCGAAGTGACACGTCCAAGACGCCAAGACAGAGGTGGTGTGTTGGGTTCATGAATGAGGACTAGATATCTTGCTTCTAGGTTAACTTTCTGCCTTGCCCATTTTGATAGTTGCTGAAAGGTGTGTAAATACTCCTTATGCCATCTTTTACAGAAGTGTTGAGAGAGTGACTTGACTAAATTCCATATTTTAGATAAGTTGCGTGGTATATTAGATAAATCGGTTTCAGGTACGGCAATGGGGGGAGAGTCGATCAAGAAGTTTCCCGGAGTTAAAGCATCTAGTTCTCATGGATCAGTGAATAGAGGTAATAGTGGTCTAGAGTTCAACATAGCTTCTATTTTAGTCATCAACGTTATGAACTATTCTAAGGTCAATATCTGATCCCCCATTACTCTTGAGAGGTGGTATTTTGCCCTTTAGATAGAAGATTCCCAAAGTCCTCCCTGATGTGGCGCGGCTGGAGGATGGAAGTTAAACTTGATGGAATGTTGTGATGCAAACTGTTGAAGTTGTTGTTAGTGCAATCTTGAGATAGATGATAGTTAATAGTTTTCTTAAACTGGTGAGAGGCACCTATGAAGTTTGTCCAATCCAAATATAGGTCTGAACATAGCCCTCTTCTTGAGACAAAGCGGGTGAGGGCAGCGATGAATGCATCCGAGGTAAGGTCTGTGACAACTTCAAGGAGGACTGCTTTAGTTGAGAAGCAGACAAACAAGCAGATATAGACTTTAATAGACTGGAGACGTCTGAGAGTGTGTAACTTTACTGAAAATGGACCTCCATAATCCATTCCAGATTTGAGAAATGGACGTGAGGGAATCACTCGAGGTTCAGGTAGATCACCCATCATTGGAGTTATGAGCTTTGGTTTGTGACGAAATCAACAAATACATTTGAAAACTCGAAGTCTAATTGTGCTGCGAACAGAGAGGATCCAGAATTGTTGGGACAAAATAGACTGCAGCAGTTGAGGTCCAGTATAGAGATGCTTGAAATAATGGTGATCAATGATCATGTTGGTCATATGATGTAATTTTGGTAACACGATAGGGTGTTTAGCTTCGTGAGCCAGATTTGAGCGACTAGTTCGTCAATCTACTCTCAATATTCCCTGGCTGTTCAGGAACAGGGATAAGCGTTGAAGTTTCGTGCTGCATAGTTACTTAGCCTTGATGAGTTCTATATCGGCGGTGAAGGTTTCAGCTTGGACGGCTTTTCAAATGCGTTGAATGGCTTCAGTGACCTCTTGAGGGTTGAGGGGTACTATTTGGCGATCTTTTGATATGCGGTGTTTAAGGAAGCGAAGTACAAAAGCTATTGTGTTGACGAGTTTTGTCCACGAAGAGTATTTGAGCAGTAATGTTTAAATCGAACCATTAGAAGGATTAACAATGAGAACATTTAATGGTGAGGGTTTGACATCGGGCAATGCCGCTTCGATAACAGGAGTTAAACGAGATAGACGCCCTTGTTCAGGTGAAAGAGAGAGCCACGGAGGACCAGACCACCACAGGGGATGATCGTTGAGATCTTTAGGGGATAAACCTCGAGAGGCACAGCCCGCAGGGTTGTGAGAAGAAGCGATATGCATCCAAGTGTGAGGAGGTAGCCATTCTTGGGTTTGTGTGATACGATTGGCCACATACACTTTGAGCCGATATGGTGGTGTATGAATCCACGAGAGGACAATCTTGGAATAAGACCAAGCAGCTCTCGAGTCAATTTTGCAATGTGGGGATAAGAGGTCAGTGCAATAATATATAAGTTTGATAAGTAATTGAGCGGCGCAAAGTTCCAAGAGAGGTATATAAATTCTTTTGAGGGGAGATACACGTGATTTGGTGATGAGAAGACTAACTGTCACTTTGTTGTCAGGGTTAAAACATCTAAGGTAGAGGCAACATCCATACCCTGCCTCACTGGCATCATAGAACCCATGGAGTTGAATGTTGGTAGCAGACGCGAGATAGAAATAGCGTGGTATGCTAATGGCTTCTAACACGGGAATATTATTCAAAAATCTTTCCCAGTTTTTAGCAATGTTAGCAGGCAAGGGTTTATCCCATTATAGGCCTAACGTCCATAACAGCTGAATGAAAAATTTCGCCCCGAACACGACAGGAGTTAACCAACCGCAAGGATAATAGATTTGAGCCACAATTGAGAGAACGATACGCTTTGTATGCTTGTGGGAATTTCCTGTCACTCGCATGCGATATGGGAAGTTGTCAGAGTCAGGTGTCCACTGGAGCCCGAGAATACTGAACAATAGTTGTTCTGGTGTCCGAAAAAATAGAGAGGGGGTTCTCTATGGTCCTGTGGCACTGAATTAATATGTTGAGACGTATTACTTGACCATTTTCGTAATTCCAAACCCCCTAATTTTAACAGCTTGGTAAGTTCATCTTGGAGAAGAAGCGCATATTCTATGGTGTCTTCTCCACAAACTTCATCATCTAAAAAAATTTGTGTTTGCAAGACTTTGGATGCACGTGGGTAGTTGTGTCCTTCATCCTTCACTAACTGGCGGAGAGTTCTTAGTGTAAGATAGGGGGACGAGGTAACTCCATAAGTGACAGTGCTAAGTTGGTAGACACTAAAAGGTACTGCGGGACTGTCACGCCAGTAAATCAATTGGTACGTTTGATCATCAGGGTGTATCAAGATCTGTCGGTACATTTGTCTAATATCGCAAGAGAAGACTATGGGGTGGCGACGGAAGTGAGTGATCACATCACAAATATCATTTTGAAGTTTAGGCCCAGGTAATAAAAACTGATTTAAAGAAACTGAGTTGGAGGTGCAGGCGCTAGCATCACAAACGACCCGTAGCTAATTTGTGGACGAGGTTGATTTCATGATTCCATGGTGGGGCAAGAAGTAGTGTGGTGAGTTAATATCTGGAGGTGATTTGCATTCATTCATGTGACCAGCTGTAAGATAATCCTCCATGAAGTCTACATACATTTGTCTAAATTGAAGTTGAGCAGCAAATTGTCGTTATAAAACATTAAATATATTTCTTGAATTGGTTGACGAGTCAGAAAGAGGGGTGTGCGAGTCATTGAATCGGAGTCGTACTACATATCGACCGGTAACATCTCGAGTGTGCGTAGAGACAAAATGATCTTCACATAATTGTTCTTCTTCAGAGAGGCCCACGCTGTGTGGAGGTTCTTCAAGTTGCCAGAAGTTTTGCAAGGAGTGAAGGTCGATATCATTGGTAGAGAGCAGAGTGGTGACGCCATTAAAATTGTATTGAGGTGCAACTAGGCGCAGAGCAGGGGGTGGGTCCCATAATGACAACACCAAAAACAACGGGCAGGTCTTTTCCGAGAATATATTGTTCACCAGTCATAATTTATGCAAACACGTCTGCACCCAAGAGGATTTTTATGGGTGCAGGGGTGTCAAATGTGGGGTCAGCCCTGATAAAGTAGGCCAGCTTCCTTTTTATGTTGGGTTAAAGGGTTGCACGAGGAATATCTTAAGTTATTTTATCCAATATTATTATGGGATGCTCTTGGGATATTAATCGCAAGAGAAGACTATGGGGTGGCGACGGAAGTGAGTGATCACATCACAAATATCATTTTGAAGTTTAGGCCCAGGTAATAAAAACTGATTTAAAGAAACTGAGTTGGAGGTGCAGGCGCTAGCATCACAAACGACCCGTAGCTAATTTGTGGACGAGGTTGATTTCATGATTCCATGGTGGGGCAAGAAGTAGTGTGGTGAGTTAATATCTGGAGGTGATTTGCATTCATTCATGTGACCAGCTGTAAGATAATCCTCCATGAAGTCTACATACATTTGTCTAAATTGAAGTTGAGCAGCAAATTGTCGTTATAAAACATTAAATATATTTCTTGAATTGGTTGACGAGTCAGAAAGAGGGGTGTGCGAGTCATTGAATCGGAGTCGTACTACATATCGACCGGTAACATCTCGAGTGTGCGTAGAGACAAAATGATCTTCACATAATTGTTCTTCTTCAGAGAGGCCCACGCTGTGTGGAGGTTCTTCAAGTTGCCAGAAGTTTTGCAAGGAGTGAAGGTCGATATCATTGGTAGAGAGCAGAGTGGTGACGCCATTAAAATTGTATTGAGGTGCAACTAGGCGCAGAGCAGGGGGTGGGTCCCATAATGACAACACCAAAAACAACGGGCAGGTCTTTTCCGAGAATATATTGTTCACCAGTCATAATTTATGCAAACACGTCTGCACCCAAGAGGATTTTTATGGGTGCAGGGGTGTCAAATGTGGGGTCAGCCCTGATAAAGTAGGCCAGCTTCCTTTTTATGTTGGGTTAAAGGGTTGCACGAGGAATATCTTAAGTTATTTTATCCAATATTATTATGGGATGCTCTTGGGATATTATATTTCCATTCAGAGACGGAATATTAAGATAAATGAGGCCTTTAGTATTCACCAGGGCTTGAGAAATACCATTGTTTGACCTTGAGGTGCGAGTGCGTTTGTCCTGTAGCAATCGAGCATCTTGTTCTTGAATCCAATACTCCACGAACAACAAGGGAGACACCATCAGCTGTGAAAGATTAACAAGAGTTGTTGCTAAAAGTACGGTGTTATGTACGTGTGACAAACTCACAAATGGAGTATTTGTGGTTGATACGTTGGCTAATGCTTGTTGACGTGCAAAGGGTTGTGTGTTGTGTGGTGGACGAGTAGAGTGACCTTGAGTGACCTTAGACAGGTCTTAGTCCAAATTTAGTGAAGTGTGATGTATCTTATTACATTTGTTTCATGAGCGTGATTCACAATGATTCAGTGTGGGAGAGTGACCAAGACAATTATAACAGACTACATAAGCTTTTACAAAATTAAATCTTTCTTGAGGAGTTTTGAGTTGGAAATTTGGACAACGATAAATTGAATGAGTGGGTTAGGCTATCTGATAGTTGGGTGCTGAAAGGGGGACACTCTTAGTTAAATTACGCGCTTCTGAGCCTAGAGTTGACATCAGATATTACAGTTTTTCAACGGGTGTTAAGCTTGAATTTTGGTGAATAGTGTGTTGAACAAATTGTGATAACTCATCCACTGTGATGAATCACCAGAGAAGGTAGGTAGTTCCATATTTGTAAGTGTATGGATGGAGTTTGAACCAAAGAACCACAAGGCACGGAGTGACTTTAATCGTTCGGTTGAAGTTCAGGAGTGGGAAGTAACATTGTTATACTACAACTTAAAAACGTATGCAATTCAAATATTTCGTCTTGATTTTGAATTACAATCTCTTCATTGTAATCTTCAATTTTTTACAAAACAATCTTAGATAACAGCACTTCAAACTCATTACATTTGGACTCAACTTCCTTTTTGAACAAAGATAGTTCTCGATGTGATACTTGGAAAATAATTCTCCTTTGTTCACATCGGAATCTGCATGCGTTACAACCTCCCTAATATTAACGAGGCGTTTCTTTATAAGGTCGCATTGCCGAGTGAAAGTTACGTACCTCATATTGACCAATATTATTAGTACAATAAACGAAAATAATCTTGAACTAATTAAATGAGATACAATCAAACAAAATCAGAGTCCACATAACAGGTTCGTAACAGATTAACACAACAAAAAACTAAGCAATTATGAGCCTTATCAACCTGGCAAGTGAAACTGAACCTAAAGTCGGGGAACACAGGGGCGAGTTTAGCAATATGATTTTCTAATGAAATACAAACTACAATGGTTAGGCTCGCACCTATAAAGATAATTTAACACACTTAAAAACACTTTGTAGTTATTAATAACTTTATGAGCAGATTTACTTGTCCTCTTAATAGACTGTATTGTACCATAGGGAGAGCTCATTTATTTCAAAGAAATAGATCAGTCCTGGAGAGTCAAACTATATGTGTGGTGTTAAAAGGCGAGATTATTCATACAAGCTTTAAATTATCAAACACAGAGACCACCATTTAATTAACCATGAGCCTACCTTTTCGAATGGTGACTGAGAATACATGGAGTGATAAGATGATAGCTACGCTGCCCAAATCCTGTTTCTTGAACACTTATTAATATTTCACATGAGAGAGTTTCATGGCTGTGTCCCGAGAGCTAAAAAAAAAGACGGTTTAAGAGTTTCTCCAGTTCTACTAAGAAAAAGCGCTGAATTGGCGAGCCTAGAGCCATCAGGGGAGAAGGGTCAATGAGGTGCTGACACCTAGTTCTAATGAATATAATTAATGATACAAAGAATAGAGCACAGATGGCTCAGTAGATATATTCATACTAAACATTCACATTCAATGTCCATGTTTCTGCTGCATATGTGAAAATGGGGTACAAAGTACACACTGTACAACACTTCCTTACACTTCAAGGGGCCTTCTCTTCTCCATAGCAGGTTTCTCACATATCTATATAACAACTCTCCTTGCTGTCCTCTTCCCATTACATCCTTTCTACTTCTACCTTTAACCTCAATCCCGCTTACAAGGTATTTTACGTTCTGTACTTTTCTCAGCTCTATTCCATCCAACTTTATAGTTTCACTGGGCCTTACCCTCTTCCTTGTCATTACAATCACTTCACACCTCACTATGTTAAATTTCATTCCACATTCTTCCACTTCCCCATTCCATTCTTTTAGTTGTACCTGTTCTTCATATTCCTTCTTCCCCCATACCATCTAGTCATGAGCAAACATCATGCCCTTCATTCGTTCCTCCCCGAGTTTTCCTGGCACTTTTGTTCATCACAATTTCCATAACCATCACAAATAGTAATGGTGAATGGTAACCTTCCCTAACTGAGTCTATGGGTGCTGATGATGACTAAGCTCATCAGCAACTCTTTCACTCCCAGCCTACCCAGACCCTGTTCCAAGCTTGTTGATTTTGGCCCTGACCAGTCTCCTGTCTTTCATCTGCACCTGACCAGTCTCTGTTGGGGTTAAACCCGACCTCCACCATGTTACTCAGATCCCGGGACCCGGGGTGCACCACATGGTGACGGGGTGTATCAATTTGGCCTAGTCCGATCTAGTTTGTCCTGGGATCGGGTTTGTACTGTTACATATACAATAAGAACTGTATAATAACATTTATAGAGCGTAGGTATAATTCGCAGTCAAGGAACCCAAATTATTTTTTGACGTACTTGGTGGGTTCACTGACTACAAACCAAGCTGTGGAAAGCAACGTTCCTCTATTATATCCCTTGTACCTCAAGTAATGCACTCAAATGATACAACCATACGCTCAAATTCTAGTGTACTTTTGGCTTACGTTCAAGTGCTACTGCACCAACCTTCTACCGGTTCCTGCAATGAGGTCCTAGGTGAGATTAAATTAAATTGTTTGGTTGATAAAAGATGCTAAAACGCAAGCACTAATTTTTAGAAAAGTTTGAAAATTTTAAATTATTTTCACTCTAAGTTTACTTTCTCACGAGCCCTCGAAGAGAAAAAGTATTGTGATTCATAAAAAAAAAAAAGTCAATGTCTATTAACATGTAGGTAATATCATTGTTACATAACATACACGTGATTATTTGTTGTGTTGTAAGCCTGAGTCACCAAGCCAAATGCTAAACAGTAGTAATAATATAGCAAAGATGTGATTAATATCAACTAAATTTGTGTATAGTTACACATCAGTGTTTTGGAACTAAGCAAAACAATTGGAATAAAGACACACTTCCGGGATATAGGAAGGATTGAAACTAGTTCAGTAGTAGTTGAGAGGCATCATGGATGTACGTACGCTCTTGTACAAGTTCAATGTGGAGTTAGACCACCGATATAAGCACACAGAAGAACTGTTGGGCTAATGAGTCTTGTAGACAACTGATTATTAGAACTGGCTACATCACATTTTGTATAATAATTCATCATACATTCGATCAAACTCCAGGACTACTATTTCCGACCATCCCTTTCCGCACTTAAGGTGCGGCAGAAGGGAGCGCGAGTAATTTTACAGTTCTTAGAGCATTACACTTTTTTGGCCAAAATAAATAAAATATTTCTCCAGTAGCAACGTAGAGTTTAGTTTTATGCACACACTAGTATCAACAGATCTTGAATATATGTCAAGGGTGTCCTGGACTTTTGTCAAAACTTTCTCTCTTTATTTAAAAAGTTTTGACAAAATTCCAAGACACCCTTGACAGATATTCAATATCTGTTGATATTGTCATGTGCAGAAAACTAAACTCTACGTTGCTACTGGAGAAATATTTGATTTATTCTCACCAAAAATATTATATTCTATAAAAACTGTAAAAATACTCGCGCTCCCTTCTGCCGCACCTTAAGCCATCCTGACAATTTTCCCAGGTGGGAGAAAGTGGAGTTGTAGCGACAAATTCAAGATATTGATGGATGTCGACGTTTAATGACCTCCTAAGTACAAAAAAGGAGTTTTTGCGAAATCGTTTGTCTGTTAGTCCGTTACTGGGACTAGATAGAGCCCAAACCGTTTTACCACTCAGGTTAAAACTTGATATCTATGGTTTTCCTAAGTTTCTTCAGAGGGATTTTTGAAATTACTTAGCCAATCCTAAAACTAACCGTAATTTATTTAAGAAAGAAACGAAAACAATAGATTTTCTCAAAACCCACTCTAATTATTTTGTTAATATTTGTATCTAGGTACTGCTTAGCGTTAAAAACAAAATGGCACATTTCATTTTCTCATAAACATGACTTTAAGGGTATTTTAAGGTAGTGGAAATTTCCAATTTTGATAATATCCTCATAACATTTTTAGATACAAAATCAAAGGCGTGCGCAACATGGGTGCCGTGGGTACCATGGTACCTCTAATAGCCACAAATAACACAGGAAAACTTGTAGTGACAAAAGAAAAAGTACAATTTTTTTTAGAAACCGCGTCGATGGATATTCCAAGGGTGTATATTGGCTAATACAACACCTCGTGGTCTCATTCATCGAACAAATGCTGGCTATGGATATATATTTGGACGACATTATTGACGAATTAAAAAATAATCGCACCTTTTAGCTGGCGAATGACATTGTAATTTATAATGTATGTTTTTCAAAGAATATTGTTGTAAAATCAAACGTTGATTCTTTCTTGTTCTTAGTTTATTGTAATAATTGATTGGAAAAAATTCGGGTGTATTATAGTTGGGTCACGAGTTCCTTCTTGGGAATTGTAAACAAAGTGTACTGGTGTACTAACTTGGCCCCGGTGTTGTGGTGATTTATATAGGTTGGTTGTGAATGTTACAAGCTGAACGAAAACAGCACGTGATGGATAGTAAGACACAACAAAATACTAAGCTAACCTAACCTAACCTAACCTAGCCTAACCTAATATAAAGCAAAAAGATAAGTGAGGCAGAATAATTCATATCCACCCACAGGTCGACTGGCCAATGATCATGGCCCAGCTACGCTATGAACTTTTGGGACAAGGGGTCCTGTGGTCCAACTGTTATTAACAAAAAAAAAAATTCAAAATGATTTTCGGGGGGAGGGTAGCCGTTGTTCCCCCTTTCATTTTCCAACCGGCACCCCACCCCCGCGCCACACTCTGCGCACGCTTATGTGCTAGATAAATTATCACCAATACATCTAATATTACTTAGTTTCACATATCTTACGAGATATAGGTATAATTTAGATAAAAAAGTGTGCGATAAACGGGATTATTTATTTTCCCTTTTATTGGAATGGTTTCTCATCTACTCAAATTCGGGTATATTTGTTCTAAATTATACCTTACTTATATGCTATTAGTGTGAATAAAATGTGGATAAGCCTGAGGAGTATTAAGACGCGGTATAAAAATAATAATTGAGAGCTGTGGTAGTCAATCTTTACATTTATGACCCGCCTCGGTGGCGTAGTTGGCTAACGCGCTTGTCGTGTTGAGCTCGACTGCTGAGGACGGGGAGATCGAGGTTCGAAATCTCGGTCGGGTGAACTGGGGGGGGGGTTCCTAAATTGTTTTCCACTCTCCCTCCACGCTAATGCGGGTTCACTTCCTCTAATTCAACCTTCCCAATTCCCAATACATTAGCGTACTTAGTACATAAGCGTATAACCCGAACGGGTAGTAAGACGCGGTGCTAAATATTAATATTATTAATTTATATTTATGGTGTATACTATTATTTAGTATCTTTCTGTTCATCTAGGTTTATAAATCTTTAAATATTTGTTTCTTTAGAAAAATATTGTTTCATTGTTAAGTGTGTACGTAACCTAAGAAATACGAGACAGTAAAGAATAGCGTAAAGAAGGAAAACACTTGACACTCGAGCATTTTTTGTTATTGTTACTTAAAAATTAATCTAGCCCTTTTTTTTTTTTACTATTATTTCCCAAGAGCATCACGGTATTCCTTTCGCTCCCAGCTTGAGTAAATTGCGTGTATCTGCCGTCAGATGTCAGGGCCCTCGTGTTAAACAATTGGGGGAGAG
>CABEEJ010002227.1:107812-119359 GCA_901482245.1 Timema douglasi
GGGGGGGGGGGGGTGTACTGGAAGGGCAGCACCCGCCGCTTCGCTCTGTATTGTTCGGCTAGCATCACACTTTGTGTTTTTATTATGTTTCCCTAATTGGGAGTTGTAATTCAAGTGGCCACGCACATTGTTGTCGGCTGCCTGCCTGCATTACTCCTGTCAAATGTTTTTGTGTTTTGTTGAATCTGCGCTCTTTATAATTGTGTTTTCTTCAGCTTCGTTTGTTCGCCCCCTCGTCCTTCACTTGTCTTGTCGCTTGCGACTAGGGTGGCAGCACTGGCGCGGGACGTGTAGTTCAAGACTAGTATGTTGGCACCTCCCATTGTGTAGTTTATATGGCATGCTTGGAGCTAAATGATGTGCAAATATGATACTGTATAGATTAAAGTGTGCTTGAACAAAATGACATATTTCAAGCGTTTCATTGTTGGGACTACAACAATTAATTGCGTCTCTTCAGTAATGATACTTATCAAATCGTTTAGAACAATGCGATCTTTTTGATCCAGCGGATCCTCGAATCCGAAGAAAATATTCCACGGCTTTCCAGAACTTGAGTAATAAAAATTTCACTTAAGAGGCGGCTGAAGGGAGCGAAAGTATTTGTAAAGTTTTTTTAGAACTGACATTTTTTTGGCGAAAATAAATCAAATATTTATCCAGTATCAACATAGAGTTTAGTTTTCTGCACATGCTAATATCAACAGATCTTTAATATCGGTCAAGGGTGTCCTGTAATTTTGCCAAAACATTTTAAATAAGGAGATAACGTTTTGACAAAATTCCAAGACACTCTTTATAGATATTCAAGATCTGTTGATATTAGCATGTGCCGAAAACTAAACTCTTATGTTTCTACTGGAGAAATATTTGATTTATTTTAGCCAAAAAACATAATGCCATAAAAAGTGTAAAATTACTCGCGCTCCCTTTAGCCGCACCTTAAGCTCAGTATGTTCGAGAAATAAGTATCAGCTGTACATATCATCTACCCTGAAAGGTAGCAGTCTTACCTCGACCGAATGCACTTTGTTGTAGCTTATAATACAGGGACGTAGTTCTATCGCTACTTTTCAAAATAAACTGAGTGTACATTATTTTACTAGATACTAATGAAACAAAATCGCTAATAGTGTATATTTATTATTGGATAGGCCTACACTATTTAAATAAATAATAAAACAAAATATATATTTACTTTACTTTATATGCAACAGCCAAAAAAAAATTATAATTTACTACGGTTTTTCAAAATTATCAGCCCACCTTAAGGTGAAGATACAGGGAAGGCGAGAAAAGGCCCGTGTTTTTAAAGTTTTTATAGCAAACATTCTTTTGACCAAAATAAATAAAATATTGTTCCAGTAAAAACATAGAGATTAATTTTCTTCGTATGGTCTTCTCAACCGTTGTTAAATATCCGTCAAGGATTCCCTGGAATTTAAATACAACTTTTTATCTTAATTTATAAAGTTTCTCGTCTAATACCGATATGCTCATGACAGATATTCAACAACTGTTGAAGTCACCATGAGAAGAAAATTAAAATCCCCCTGTCCCAAGCCTCTAGTCCTCGAGTCCCGAGCTACTAGTCTACTTGACACCAAACCTCATGTCCCCTTGTTCCAAGCCTCAAGTCCCCTTGTTCCAAGCCTCCAGTTCCCCTTGTACCAAGCCTCAAGTCCCTCTGTCCCAAGCCTCAAGTCCCCTGTCCCAAGCCTCAAGTCCCCTTGTTCCAAGCCTCAAGTCCCCTTGTTCCAAGCCTCCAGTTCCCCTTGTACCAAGCCTCAAGTCCCTCTGTTCCAAGCCTAAAGTCCCCCTGTTCCAAGCCTCAACTCCCTTGTCCCAAGCCTCAAGTCCCCTGTCCCAAGCCTAAAGTCCCCCTGTCCCAAGCCTCAAGTCCCCTGTCCCAAGCCTCAAGTCCCCTTGTTCCAAGCCTCAAGTCCCCTTGTTCCAAGCCTCAAGTCCCCTGTCCCAAGCCTCTAATCCCCCTGTTCCAAGCCTCAAGTCCCCCTGTCCCAAGCCTCAAGTCCCCTGTTTCAAGCCTCAAGTCCCCCTGTCCCAGGCCTCTAGCCCCCCTGTTCCAAGCCTCAAGTCCCCCTGTCCCAAGCCTCAAGTCCCCTGTTTCAAGCCTCAAGTCCCCCTGTCCCAGGCCTCTAGCCCCCCTGTTCCAAGCCTCAAGTCCCCCTGTCCCAAGCCTCAAGTCCCCTGTTTCAAGCCTCAAGTCCCCCTGTCCCAGGCCTCTAGCCCCCCTGTTCCAAGCCTCAAGTCCCCCTGTCCCAAGCCTCAAGTCCCCTGTTTCAAGCCTCAAGTCCCCCTGTCCCAGGCCTCTAGCCCCCCTGTTCCAAGCCTCAAGTCCCCCTGTCCCAAGCCTCAAGTCCCCTGTTTCAAGCCTCAAGTCCCCCTGTCCCAGGCCTCTAGCCCCCCTGTTCCAAGCCTCAAGTCCCCCTGTCCCAAGCCTCAAGTCCCCTGTTTCAAGCCTCAAGTCCCCCTGTCCCAGGCCTCTAGCCCCCCTGTTCCAAGCCTCAAGTCCCCCTGTCCCAAGCCTCAAGTCCCCTGTTTCAAGCCTCAAGTCCCCTTGTCCCAAGCCTCAAGTCCCCTGTTTCAAGCCTCATGTCCCCTTGTCCCAGGCCTCAAGTCCCCTGTTCCAAGCCTCTAGTCCCCTTGTCCCAAGCCTCAAGTCCCCTGTCCCAAGCCTCAAGTTCCCCTGTCCCAGGCCTCAAGTCCCTTGTCCCAAGCCTCTAGTCCCCTTGTCCCAAGCCTCTAGTCCCCCTGTCCCAAGCCTCAAGTCCCCCTGTTCCAAGCCTCAAGTCCCCTGTTCCAAGCCTCAAGTCCCCCTATCCCGAGCCTCAAGTCCCCCTGTCTCAGGCTCTGTTAATTCCACCCTTAGCTCGGCCGGAGAACTCCAAGAAGTGCCCTTGTAATGAGACTGGGGTAGTTTGGAAGGAAAGCGCTGCTCGCTATTGAATTACCGCAGAGGAACGGGTGCCCAGCGACGCTGATGGTAACTCTATTTGGAGACCTGGGTTCCTCTTCACTCCGGGGGACGGCCTTTGTTCCCGTGGCAACCCTCCATGGAGCAAGGGACTAAGCGACAGCACCTAGTAGAGCTATCCTTTACCTTGGTGTACACACTACTTCCAACAACATGGCAGCGTAGCTCTCAACCGACCCGTGCAGCAAACAGGCTCTTCGGGACAACTTGAACTTTCTTGCGCTTTTTATGAAATGGTTTGTTTTTCACACGTGCTCACTCTCTCTCTCTTTTTACTTTCTCTCGGCACCTCGGAGAGAAAGTATTGTGATCGTCAAAAAAAAATCGAACTCAAGATTTTGATAAATGTTGAAGTTTTATTACCCCCTGAAACAAAAAAAAATAGTTTTCGGGATGTCTTTTGTCTGTACCTCGAGCTAGAGCCGAAAAATATTGTACATATTGGGCTCAAACTTGGTATATTAGGTTTTCATAATGTCCCCCCGAGGTATTTTTGGAATTAGATATCCAACCCTTTATTTAAGGGTAGTTTACTGAAGGGTAAAAAGAGAAAAAAACTAGATTATCTAGAAATTTGCTCTAACGATTTTGATTAAATGTTGTATCTAGATAATGTTTACTATCATTAATAAGATGGCACTTCTAATTTTTATCATGAAAATTATTTTTAGGGTACGTTACATGAGGGAAATTTCCCAATTTTAATAAATTGTCCGCAACTATTTGAGTTACGAAATGACTTATTGTAGTACTATTAAAGATAAAAATCTTTAATTTAGGATATATATTTCTATATAAAAAAACAATATTTTCTGAGCTATAAGCAAATATATATTATACTCTTTAACTCAAGTATTTGAAAATGAATAAGATTATTATGCTCTTTGATGGAAAGAGATGTTTCTCTTTTCCCAATTTTCCTGTAACAATGTTCCTAGTTCCTAATGCCATAGAGTAGGTAAGTAACAATGGATATTATTTCATTTATGATCCTTGATGTAGTGTTTCTAAGACAATGTATAGACCTATTATTTCGTTTCACAAATTTTACGAGTTATTAGTAAATGTCAATTTTTTATATAAAGGTGGGAGAAAGTCTGTGCGGTGCACCGTGCCATTTTTTTTAAGAAATATAAATTTTGCAACAATGGAATGAACACCCGACATTTATTGTTTGATGGACAGTTGGACACTTTATTTACAATGAAAGAGAGCGGTCTTAATTTGATGAATTACAGTATAAAGTAGCTTATAATTTATGACCATAGTGTAATACGTCTAGGTAAGATTGCTATCTTTCAGGTTAAACTATGTGTACAGTATGGAAGCTATATGGATCTCCACTGAAATCAATATTTATGGTAAAAACTAACAGTTTTTTCTTTTTTTCACGGTGATTTACTCGTGCTGGCTAGCCGCATTAAATTAAATTAAAGTGGTAGGAATGTAGAAGGTAGAATTTGAGGAAATGTAACAGAATTTGCGAGGAAGGATAGTTAAAAACAATCTTAGGGAAAACCACTCAGTAAATACTTTCTGAATTTGAACACAAAACTCTCGGCCACCGGTAAACCAGACCACACGAACCTTAGATTGCTTGCCCACCAATGCGAGTGATATTTTTACTAATCTGTTTTTTATGTTTCAATAAACACTAAAGTAAAATAATTTGACATGGTACACCTATACAGGATTGCCACTATTTTCTTTCTACCAAGTTCCCTGTGTTATCAAGGTTACACAGAGGGAATTCCCATTGATCCAGGCGGCTTGGATTGAAGAAAAGAGTGTTACAATTTCACTTTTAATCAAACTGACAGGTGCGAATTCATGACATTTATGTTTAATACAGGATGATTTAAGATTTATATGAGAATACATCTTCTGTCGCTTCACAAAACTTGTTTAAGGTGTAATAAGACATATTTGAAACCTTAATTCTTCAGTTCAATTTTTCGTCCATCCAAAAACCAATATAGCTTTCATTTTAATGTCCCAAATTAACAAATATTACAGTATTTATACCAGGTTTTTACGAAATTCTCTGTATTTTTGGGAGTGGTTTTCTTGGTGCGTGTCAGACTTGACCTCTGCAAATCGGCCCCAGTAATTGTTTGAGCAATTAAAATTAAATTTTAACTTGTATTTTATCTCCTCCAGATCGTACTTACGCTGTTTCTGTGCGCGAATGACCGGTTGAGGCTAGACTAGTGAATTCAATAGAAGACAAGAGAAGAGGAGGATAATTTCATTTACTTTTCACTTCCTATGTACCGTTTCTACGTTTCGTGCTGCGCGCCATTATTTTTTATATCTCTTCTGTTTTCGAGGTGGTTTCCCATGTGGTCGTGGTGGTATGGGACTCTCAAAAGATTTTTTTTTTTTTTTACATTGAGGTTAATTTCGCATGCGATTCAGTAAAATACTAAATTGGTTTGCCTTCAAGAACAAAAAAATAAAGAAGATTCTATTCGTTTTTATCTTTCGTTTTCTTTAAAAAAAAAGTTGAAAAAATCATTTTTGCTATTTTAAAATTTGTATGTAAAATCCACTTAACTAAGGAAAAGGTAAAATATATATAGTTGTATCTAGTATAGAGTCCAATTTTTATAGAAAGGGCTATTTTAGAAACTACAAACTTATTTTATTGTCAACACTGTTATTATATAGGAATTCAGAATAATTATATCAAAAGTGACAGCTTCAGATCACATGACTTGACGTATGAATACGTTAAAGTAGAGAAAGTAGATTTTCAAGCTTTCAAATAAGAGCTTTACTGTCAAAATTGGACTGTGGTATTTTAAAGTCAATTGCTTCGCATGATTTTTGTGTTCATGTTTATTTTAACACCATGTCTTACTACCCGTTCGGATTATACACATATGTACTAATTACGATAATGGCTTTAGGGTATAGTAATGCTATATTTAAAGGAATTGTACCCGCATTTGCGTGGAGGGAAAGCGTAACGTCATTTTAGAAAAGCTACACCCGACCGAGATTCAAAACTTGATATCCCCGTCATCGGCAGTCTAGTCTTATGATATAGTAGTGCCTTAGACCATGCGGCCACCGAAGCGGGTACATACATAGCAAGTTGATTTTTTATTAAAAGTGGGGGCGACATCTGTGTACATCATTAATTATCAGTATTATGACATTTATTTATATTCATGTAATAAATGAAAACATAGAAAAAATAAATTTAACAATTTACATGAATTTGAGAATATAAGCGATACAAAAAATGAAAATACCGTGGAATACGTTGTTCAATTCTTTGGTTCACATTTGCCCCTGTAAGTATGAATATATACGCTACGCTTGACATCCCAGTATATCAAATTGCCCAACCATACAGGCGTTCGCCGAAAAACGCCACTTATTTTTTTAATCCTGCAACCAATCCAATAGATTTATCAACTATTAGTCTAGGGCTAAAGGGGTGATGATCATTGCACGAAGCTGTCTGTATACAGCATTTCTCTTCACAGCGTATTTCCTTTACTCTTAGTTTGGGTACGCGATTCTGGTACCAATATAGTCACCGGGACCAGTTGTACTTTTACCGGGAAATGGATTACATCTCGGGAACTACTGTTAACCTTATTACGTCACAATAATCCAATCTTGTTATGGCTAACCTCTTAAATATGGATTTTTTACAAATACATCGAGATTTAATTACTTTTTATGTTTAAGTTTTTGTGAAATATTTATGAATATTTAATGTTGAAAACATCACTAAGGTTAGTACAGATTACTTCAGCAGCCAAAAAAAGTAAGAAAGATATTACATCCAAGCTTTGTGTAGTATTTGAAAAAGATGCTAACCGTAACAACACGTATGGGGGATAATTGACTTAAAGAAATTAATTGAAGCTTCTACAACTTGTGTCGATACTGATATACTAGAAAGACTAGAAAAGGAAAAAGTGCTTTACCATCTTGATTGTTATATAAAAAAAAGTACTGCCTAAAGGCGCAAGGAAAAATAAAACTGAGGAAATTTCCTCTAATTAGAGAGATGAAATTGAACATTTGGAAAAAATACACTGCAATATACAGAAATGTGAAGGTGAATTGGATATTTGTTGTGTCAGCAAAAATTACAAATATGGTTCAAGACTAATAGGGATTTGTGAAAAGGAAAGAGTTGACAAATTATTGTTGGCACCACATTACTCTCAAGATGAAGTTTTGTCTAGGATAAGTATTTTTGATTATGTGAAAAGTGTATTTTTATCTAATATTTTGTACCACTCGTTATGTATGATAACTTACTTATTAAAATACTCAAGAAGTACACACTGAACATTTTGAAACTCTACTTATTGACAACACAATTAAAACAGGTTTCCAAAAATTACTTGATAAACTAGACTTTTCTCAAAATGGTTACGTGTTGTCTGAGCGTTCTTTGTTTATGAATTCTGAATGTCAGCTTGAAACCATTCTTTCGAATAGACAAATTAAAAGTCTTCTTATCAATTATTTTGAAGAGGCTGTAATGTTTACATTTCCCAAGGAACGATCAAAACCTTAGCTATTATTTTCTTAAAACCTAAGTGTAACAAAGATTGTAAAATAATCGAAATAAACGACTTAAAAGAAAGTAAATAACAACTAGCTAAGGAGCTTACAAACTATTATTTACAGCTTGATGATAAATTTTGAGATGAGAATGATCAGGAAATGAAATTCTCAAGCTTTGAGAGCTACAGGCCTAAAATTTGGGACAATTTATTTAAATCCATAATGGCATTATAATCAACGCGAGGTAATGAAGATATTAAAAGGAAGTGTGGTGCACGTTCCCAGATAATATATTATTACTTCCACAGCGGCCGAAAGTAAACCCATTCCATCTCTGTACTGCACAAGCAAAACATGAAACCTGTAAATCATCGCTGAGCCACGTTGGTCTATGCAGCAGCTATGAAGCGTTTCAACAAATGAACTATTCTTTTACTGCCAGATTAATGGAACTGGCAGAAAATCACCGAGTTCCTTTACCAACACACACTGAGTGAGATATGCCACTTCAAGCGTTTATGGATATATTTGACCATGAAGAGTATACACAGTCTGGCATTGGTGGTTCACACGAGATGGTTCTTGTATTGTTCCAGAATGAAAGCCAACAAGTTACTATATATTATGGTCTGAATATAGATAGCTTAACTCGACTCTTGATAAACATAAGAAAAAACTTAATGATACCTTGATTTGTCAAAAACTGGTACCATTTGTCAGGCCTAGGGCAATAGGAGGCATAGATCGTGAATTCACCCATATAATATGGCAGATACATCGACAGTATCTATAACAGCAGCAACTACCGACCTTATTTGGTCTTTGGCACGATGTTTATCAACTTACAACCTCCCAGATGCCAGTTTATCATAAATCATTATGGTGCCTTCGTGGAAAACTTTTAACTTACTAGTCACAGAAAAAAAACATCATCCAAAAACTGTTTCTGTATTCGTACCGATTCTTCCTTTTCCTGCTACAACTCAGTATTTTATGAACACAATAGTTACAAACATTCAAGGCGAAGTGACACAGGTAAATCAAAATTGTGCCACTGTGTGGGGTGACAAAGGAGTTTATCATATAGCCAAAGAACTTCAGTTGTTAATCCCTCCGAATTTAACAGTATCTTTATTGATAAGGATTCCTTCCACAACACGTAAATATTTATCAACTGCTTAGGGCAGTACCTTGAAGTTATTGGTGTTGTTGAAACACTGATGGAGGCTGGAGTATTTGGTCTAAAATTGGTTGAAAGTGTACTACAAGGCCATCACTATTCCAGTGGATTTCAAGGTATGGGTATAATAGCAGAAGCTTCACAGCGAATACAACGTCAAAAATCTTTTATCAATACTGAAAATTAAAGGTACCAACCTCTCTTTAACCAAATTTAAACACCTGAGGTGTCATCTGTGGAAAAAAAACTGCCTCGGAGCAAAAAAAAATAAATTGAAGGTATTCTTGGTTTTCTGCAGGACTTCAATTAAGATTTTGACATGTTTATAAATAAACAGCTTAAGAAAAATCAAAGGTTTTTTATTATCAGTATATTTTCCCTTATAAACTCTTCCCTCTACTGAGATACAACACACGAGCTGATAGAGAGGAAAACTGGGAGCTCCATACATCTGCATTTCAAAGAGCATCGCAATTATTTGTTTCCTTCGGGCAAGTCAATTATGCAAGATGTGGCTCCGTTTATTATGAAGATTGTGTGAAACTTAAATAAATGCATCCTATTATCTTTGAATCGTTTATCAGAGGTGAATTAGTTGTAGTTCAGCGTGAAGACAAGAAATGTAGTAGTGTTGGTATAGATCAAGGCTTTGATATGTACTACGACAAATCAGCAAAAGGATATGATGGTGTAATTGGTATGACCGGAGAAAAGAAGGTTTAGCATTGCAAGACATAATCAAGCATGAGATGTATTTAATGAATATGCTTCATTGAAGAATCTGTGGGGTTACTGAGATTAATTAGTTTTGGAGACCACAAGAAAAAATATAACCAATGCATTGTGAAAATAGTCAATTTAATTGCTGATAGGTATAATATTCTAGCGCTACAAGACTAGGACCAAGTTTTTAACTTTGTCACAGGAACACCGGAAAGAAGGTTAAAACTAACATGAATTCTTGAAAGACAACAAAACTATGATAAATTCCGTGGAGAAATATTCATAAATAAATCATATAAACTGCTAGATCCTTTTCCATACTATGTTTGGTGAAATCAATATAATATAATAAACAACTTTATTATTTATCGTTATGTATGTTAGCTTATTTTATATGCTTTTCCAATGTAGCCATGAACATTTTTTTTTATTCAAGCCTAATTTTTTTTATAAAACAGTATATTGCTCATATAAAATTGGTTTAAGCCAATGCAAAAAAAGGCCCTGGACAATTTGGGTCCTTTGCAAATTTGAGCTAGAAGCATCAGTTCCCGAGATATAAGCCCTTTACCAATCCAAGTGCATCTGGACCCGATGGACATCTTGGTGGCCATATTGGTAAAAACCTCCCCATACTAAAATCGCGTAACCAAACTAAAAACCATCCTTAGACATTAAGGAAACACGCGAAGAGAACTGCTGTGTACCCCGTGCAATGGTCATCACCTCTGTGGCCCCCACACTATATCGCTTGTGTTCTTTTTGTTATTATTACACTTTGTACTGTGTATCGCGACGTAATGTTTGTCTAGCGCGAGGGATCCCTCCCCTGACAATAGCGGAGCGCCAATAAGAGGTCAGCTTGGTGACCGTTGCTAGGTAACGCCGCGACGCCTGCGCTATCACCACCCCGACGCTCAGTTGCGGAGTAAAAGTTGTGCTAAGGGGAAGGAGGGGGGGATGTAAAAACAGTCGTAAAGAACCATCGGAGGAGGGGGGATAGCGGGAAAGATGAGCTGATTTCATGAGATTACTTGACGAAGAAAGCGATTTAAGAGAGAGTTGACCGGAACAGACGGAATAGGTCAGGTCAGAAGGAAGGGGGTACACATTGTCTACAACATTCGATTGCGTTGTCTAAATCATATTAGTTTCTTTAAGGCGGAATGGAGTAAAGCACGAGCTTAAGTCTGTATTTTTGTAGTTTAAAAATCTTTTGTGGCAAAAATATAACCTACATCTTCAGTAGATGATGTAGTACGACCCGGGGGAAGAGGGCTTGCGGGCCATTTACCCTTCACCGTCTAAACTGTGGGTTCTTTTAAGTTGGGGTGTTGTGTGTTACTTTTTGAAGTTGCTCAAGCTCTGCCTCCAATACGTGTAAAAGGTAATTGTTTCTGCAATGTTCATAGCAAAACTTTTTTTGGCCAAAAGAATCAAATATTGTTTAGATACAAACATAATAGTTTAATTCTCTTCAAATGTTGATATTAACTGTTCTTGAATATCTGTCATGAGCACCATGGAAATTAACTATATTAATTTTATTCAAAAGCTGTATCATCAAATTATATGGTGCTCATAAATATTCAAGAATTGTGGGGTTTTCTCTTTGTAGAAAATTAATCTAAGCTTATCTACTGAATCAATGTTGGATTGTTTTTGGACCAAATGTTTTTTGTTATAAGAAAACGCCATGGCGTCAGCCCGTAGTCGAGCCATACTGACGGAGCAATCACCGTCTGATGGACAATGATGAAGATAATCCCAACTTATGTGGATAGAAGGTGTCATACTATCAACACAACACGCCCTCCGGCCATTAATATCAGTTTTCTAGATCAAAGCAGCTACTTCTTCATTCAAGATAGCTCCTCAGTTTGTCCTTCTGAGGGTGAATTGACTTCATCCCCCACCCACTGCTTCAAAGATACATCTGTAAGCGCTGCCGAATTGAACTCGAGACCTTTGGATCTGTAGCCAGGAACTCTGACCACTTGACTACAGAGGTGGTAATTTTGTTATAAAAAACTGTAACAATACTGTTGAAAATATAAATAGTGTAAATAAATTCAACGAAAATACTGACCCTAGATCACGTTCCCTTCCG